>WNWK01011146.1:0-66136 GCA_009830355.1 Cherax destructor | reverse complement strand
TGGTTTCTTCTGCAGGATCCAGTTCCTCACTGTTTCTGTCTTGAGAATCAATTTGACCGTTTGTGTGTGTGTGTACTTACCTCACCTAGTTGTGGTTGCAGGGGTCGAGACATAGCTCCTGGCCCCGCCTCTTCACTGGCCACTACTGGGTCACTCTCCCTGTGCCATGAGCTTTATCATACCTCTTCTTAAAGCTATGAATGGATCCTGCCTCCACTACATCACTTCCCAAACTATTCCACTTCCTGACCACCCTGTGACTGAAGAAATACTTCCTAACATCCCTGTGATTCATCCGAGTCTTCAACTTCCAACTTTCCTTGTTGCTGTGTCCCATATCTGGAACATTTTGTCTCTGTCCACCTTGTTAATTTCTCTCAGTATTTTATATGTCATTATCATGTCCCCCCTATCCTCCAGTGTCGTCAGGTCGATTTTACTTAACCTCTCCTCGTAGGACATACCCCTTAGCTCCGGGACTAGTCTTATTGCAAACCTTTGCACTTTCTCTAGTTTCTTTATGTGCTTGGCTAGGTGTGGGTTCCAAACTTGTGCTGCATACTCCAATATAGGCCTAACGTACACAGTGTACAGGGTCCTGAACGATTCCTTATTAAGATGTCGGAATGCTGTTCTTAGGTTTGCTAGACCCCTGTATGCTGCAGCAGTTATTTGGTTGATGTGCGCCTCAGATGTGCCTGGTGTTATACTCACCCCTAGATCTTTTTCCTTGAGTGAAGTTTGTAGTCTCTGGCCCCCTAGACTGTACTCCGTATGCGGTCTTCTTTGCCCTTCCCCAATCTTCATGACTTTGCACTTGGTGGGGTTGAACTCCAGGAGCCAATTGCTGGACCAGGCTTGCAGTCTGTCGAGATCCCTTTGTAGTTCTGCCTGGTCCTCGTCCGATTGAATTCTTCTCATCAACTTCACATCATCTGCAAACAGGGACACTTCGGAGTCTATTCCTTCCGTCATGTTCACAAATACTGTACCAGAAACAGCACCGGTCCTAGGACTGACCCCTGTGGAACCCCACTCATCACAGGCGCCCACTCTGACACCTCGCCACATACTATGACTCACTGCTGTCTTCCTGACAGGTATTCCCTGATCCATTGGAGTGCCTTCCCTGTTATCCCTGCCTAGTCCTCCAGCTTTTGCACTAATCTCTTTTGTGGAACTGTGTCAAACGCCTTCTTACAGTCCAAGAAAATGCAATCTACCCACCCCCTCTCTCTCTTGTCTTACTGCTGTCACCCTGTCATAGAACTCCAGTAGGTTTGTAACACAAGATTTCCTGTGACACAGGATTTCCCTGAAACCGTGTTGGTCATCGTTGATAAGCTCATTCCTTTCTATTTGTTCCACCACTCTTCTGATAATCTTCTCCATGACTTTGCATGCTATACATGTCAGTGACACTGGTCTGTAGTTTAGTGCTTCATGTCTGTCTCCTTTTTTAAAAATTGGGACTACATTTGCTGTCTTCCATACCTCGGTAGTCTCCCTGTTTCGATAGATGTGTTGAATATTGTTGTTAGGGATACACATAGAGCCTCTGCTCCCTCTCTCAGGACCCATGGAGAGATGTCCGACCCCATCGCCTTTGAGGTGTCTAGCTCACTCAGCAGCCTCTTCACTTCTTCCTCGGTTGCACGTATTGTGTGTGTGTGTGTGTACTCACCTATTTGTGGTTGCAGGGGTCGATTCATAGCTCCTGGCCCCGTGTGTGTGTGTGTGTGTGTGTACTCACCTAATTGTACTCACCTAATTGTGGTTGCAGGGGTCGATACTCAGCTCCTGGCCCCGCCTCTTCACTGTCCGCTACTGGGACTCTCCTCTCCCTGCTCCATGAGCTTTATCATACCTTGTCTTAAAACTATGTATGGTTCCCGCCTCCACTATATTGTTCGCTAGACTATTCCACTTCCTAACTACTCTATGGCTGAAGAAGTGCTTCCTAACATCCCTTTGACTCATCTGAGTCTTCAGCTTCCAGTTGTGTCCCCTTGTTTCTGTGTTCCCTCTCTGGAACATCATGTCACTATCTACCTTGTCAATTCCCCGCAGTATTTTGTATGTCGTTATCATGTCTCCTCTAACCGTTCTGTCCTCCAGTGTTGTTAGTCCTATTTCCCTCAACCTTTCTTCATAGGGCAGTCCCCTGAGTTGTGGAACTAGCCTTGTCGCAAACCTTTGCACTTTCTCTAATTTCTTGACATGCTTGACCAGGTGTGGGTTCCAGACTGGTGGTGCATACTCTAGTATGGGCCTGACGTACACGATGTACAGTGTCTTGAACGATTCCTTGTTAAGGAAACGGACGCTAATCTTAGGTTTGCCAGTCGCCCATATGCTGCCGCGGTTATCTGGTCGATGTGTGTTTCCGGAGACGTGCTTGGCGTTATACTCTCCCCAAGGTCTTTCTCCTTTGATTAGATTTGTAGCCTTTGTCCACCTAGCCTGTATTCTGTCAGCGGTCTTCTTTGCCCTTCTCCGATCTTCATGACTTTGCATTTGGTGGGGTTAAATTCGAGAAGCCAGTTGCTAGACCAGATGTCAAGCTTGTCCAGGTCTGTTTGAAGTCCTGCTTGGTCTTCATCCGATGTGATTCTCCTCATTAATTTCACATCATCTGCGAACAGAGACACTTCTGAGTCTATCCCGTCCGTCATGTCATTCACATATACCAAGAATAGCACTGGTCCTAGGACTGACCCATGCAGTACACCGCTCGTCACAGGCGCCCACTGTGATACCTCATCGCGCACCATGACCCGTTGTTGCCTCCCTGTGAGATATTCCCTGATCCATTCCAGTGCCCTTCCTGTTATACACGCTTGGTCTTCCAACTTCTTTACTAATCTCATATGAGGAACTATGTCAAAGGCCTTCCTGCAGTCCAGGAAAATGCAGTCAACCCACCCTTCTCTCTCTTGCCTTATCTCTGTTACTTTATCATAGAACTCCAGGAGGTTTGTTACACAGGATTTGCCTTCCCTGAATCCGTGCTGTATGGCGTTGATTTTCCTGTTCTGCTCCAGATGCTCCACCATTCTTTTCCTGATGATTTTTTCCAAGACTTTGCACACTATACACGTAAGTGACACCGGTCTATAGTTTAGTGCCTCCTTTCTGTCTCCTTTTTTAAAGATGGGGACTACGTTGGTCTTTTTCCATATCTCAGGTAGCTGCCCAGTTTCAAGGGATGTGTTGAATATTATGGTAAGTGGCACACTCAGAACCTCAGCTCCTTCCCGAAGGACCCACGGGGAGATATTGTCCGGGCCCATCGCCTTTAAGGTATCAAGGTCACTGAGTAACTGCTTCACCTCCCCCTCAGTTGTGTGTATGCCCTCCAGCACTTGATTCATCCCTTGTTGGTGACGTACCCTGTCCTGTCTACCCAGCTGCCTTCCTGCCTCCACTGTGAATACTTCCCTAAACCTTGAGTTGAGCTCCTCACATACCTCTTGATCATTACTTGTGAGTTCCCCATCTTCTCTCCTCAGCCTTATCACCTGGTCCTTGACTGTTGTCTTCCTTCTGATGTGACTGTACATCAGTTTTGGGTCAGACTTGACTTTCGATGCTATGTCATTTTCGTACTGTTTCTGGGCCTCCCTCCGTACCTGTGCATACTTGTTTCTAGCTCTTCGACTAATCTCCTTGTTTACCTGGGTTCTTTGCCTTCTGTACCTTTTCCATTCTCTGACACTCAGAGTCTTACCCTCCCTGCACCTTTGGGTAAACCAGGGGCTCTTTCTGGTCTTCCCATTTAATCTTTTTCCTTTGGGTATAAACCGTTCCTCTGCTTCCTTGCACTTTGTCGCTACGTATTCCATCATTTCATTTACTGAATGTCTTCCATTTCCCTTTCCGACAGAACCTCCTGCAGGAAATTCCTCATACCCGTGTAATCCCCTCTTTTAAAGTCTGGTATGTCTCTTTCAGCACCGTTTTCCCTCTCCACCTGTAGCTCTACAATGTACTCAAAACTTAGCACCATATGGTCGCTGGCTCCCAGGGGGCTCTCGTGTGTTATGTCTTCGATATCTGAGCTATTCAGTGTGAATACAATGTCCAACCTTGCTGGTTCGTCCTCTCCTCGATCTCTAGTCGTGTCCCTGACATGTGTGTGTATGTGTGTGTGTGTGTGTGTTCACTTCACATAGTCTTTGAAAAATAAAATAAATGTTTTTAATGAACACTTCAGCTCTGGCTGTTATTTGAATGACAATGTAATGAGAAGCAGTATAATGATAAGCAGTGTAATAAGCAGTATAATGAGAAGCAGTGTAATAAGCAGTATAATGATAAGCAGTGTAATAAGCAGTATAATGATAAGCAGTGTAATAAGCAGTATAATGAGAAGCAGTGTAATAAGCAGTATAATGATAAGCAGTGTAATAAGCAGTATAATGAGAAGCAGTGTAATAAGCAGTATAATGATAAGCAGTGTAATAAGCAGTATAATGATAAGCAGTGTAATAAGCAGTATAATGAGAAGCAGTGTAATAAGCAGTATAATGATAAGCAGTGTAATAAGCAGTATAATGATAAGCAGTGTAATAAGCAGTGTAATAAGCAGTATAATGAGAAGCAGTGTAAAGAAAAGCAGTCAGTGATAAAAACTGAACACAACAATGACTGGGACTCAGCAGAGGCAGGAAGACAACCCACAGTTAGTCACCCACGTCTTCCTATCATCTCCGGACACTGTAACAGCACTTACAAAGGTCAGATAAAGGAGATTTTATTCAAATATGAAAGAACTCTTATATTCAACTTATTTCCAATTACCGGGATATCCTTTCCTTTCCTTTGGTTTACCTGTGAAGGGTTTCGAGAGTTTTAATACTCCTGAAGCCTCGGCCCTTGGCCAGGCTTGTCTAGTGGATGTTGCTGCTGGAGGCCCGCTGACCCACATATCCACCAC
The DNA here is from genome assembly GCA_009830355.1 of Cherax destructor. Classification (NCBI taxonomy): domain Eukaryota; kingdom Metazoa; phylum Arthropoda; class Malacostraca; order Decapoda; family Parastacidae; genus Cherax; species Cherax destructor. The sequence goes on along the minus strand of WNWK01011146.1, from coordinate 61,197 downwards.
AGCCTGGCTGATCTAGCACTTCGAAATCCTCTTGTAAACATATACACTTATTCTGGCAATGTTTCTGATATTTTCTGGTAGTGTTAAACAGTCTGGGATCACGGATGTTGATACAATAATTTGTTTTTATTGCGTCCATGATTCGCCTGTTTTTCACTGGGTTTAGTTTACACTTCCATATCTCTCACTCCAGTATGTTGTTATGGCAGTGTGCTGATTTGGGACCAGGTCCTCATGCACCTTTCAGGTATATATTATCATGTATCTTTACTCCTCTCCAATGAGTACATAATTAGAACTTTGAGCTGTTCCCAGTTATTAAATGCTTTACTGGCTCTATGCAAGCTATACATGATATGTGTATCTGTCCCGGCTCTGATATATCTCCTGCTCTGAACGTGGCTCTCAATACTGAACAATATCTAAGCGAGAGAGCGAGTACAACTGATATGAAAAGTATCATTACTGGCAGTATTTTCTTTGTTTTGAAAGTTCACATTATCCACCCGGTCATTTTCCTCGCTTTCCTTGTATAAAAAAAATAGTATATTGATCTTGAACATACTAAATGATAAGAACATAAGAATATAGGAACACTGCAAGAAGCCTAATGACCCATATTTGGCAAGTTTTTCTCTAATCCAGCCCCTGTCAGTCGGATATCTGTCCAGCCTATTCTTGAAGCTACCAATGGCTTAAATTTCAAAAACCCTGTCGGTGGTGTACAACTGTTACAGTGTCGGTGGTGTACAACTGTTACAGTGTCGGTGGTGTACAACTGTTACAGTGTCGGTGGTGTACAACTGTTACAGTGTCGGTGGTGTACAACTGTTACAGTGTCGGTGGTGTACAACTGTTACAGTGTCGGTGTACAACTGTTACAGTGTCGGTGGTGTACAACTGTTACAGTGTCGGTGGTGTACAACTGTTACAGTGTCGGTGGTGTACAACTGTTACAGTGTCGGTGGTGTACAACTGTTACAGTGTCGGTGGTGTACAACTGTTACAGTGTCGGTGGTGTACAACTGTTATAGTGTCGGTGGTGTACAACTGTTATAGTGTCACGGCTTAGGGATGTAAATTTCACTGACGTTAACCTCCAGTTCAAAAGCCTGGCTTGCCGCAGCCTGGCTTGCCGCAGCCTGGCTCGCCGCAGCCCGGCTCGCCGCAGCCCGGCTCGCCGCAGCCCGGCTCGCCGCAGCCCGGCTCGCCGCAGCCTAGCTTGCCGCAGCCCGGCTCGCCGCAGCCCGGCTCGCCGCAGCCTAGCTTGCCGCAGCCTGGCTTGCCGCAGCCTAGCTTGCCGCAGCCTAGCTTGCCGCAGCCTAGCTTGCCGCAGCCTAGCTTGCCGCAGCCTAGCTTGCCGCAGCCCGGCTCGCCGCAGCCTAGCTTGCCGCAGCCCGGCTTGCCGCAGCCTAGCTTGCCGCAGCCCGGCTCGCCGCAGCCTAGCTTGCCGCAGCCCGGCTCGCCAGAGTATAGGTAGTCAGGATATAGAAGGCAAGTTGAAGGAACATGATAGGATACTCTGGCAGACGACACAACCAAACTAGCAATAAATGGCGTGCAGGGAAGTTATGTATTACTTTTACCGCAACACCAAGTTTCCAACCCTAAACCTGACAAATGGTGAAGTTCTCACACATTTCTGCGATACTCAGCGATACTCCCATTAAAATATAACCCTTCTGACTCACGTGTGTGGGCGAGGACAGGAAGGGTGAGTACAGATCAGCTTACACACACTCACGAACTATGCTGCAAACTATCAGCTCAGTCTACAAAATCGCACACATCTACTTCAGGCTGAGGGATTGATTACCTCAAACTCCTCAACTTCCACTGTTCTTCTCTATAATAGACTGATGAAGCCACTGGCTGGCGAAACGTTGCCACAATAAAGATACCCAAGTGTTGGACAAGTGTCTCATTCATGAACAAGCAGGTTGTTGACACCCACCACGAGTAGACCAAGGAATATTTCCACTTTACCTCCGATGGGTTTCCAGTGTTTTACTACTCCCGCGGCCCGACCCTGGGCCAGGCTTGTCTGGTGTTTGCCTAGTCAACCGGGGTTCGAGCCCCGGACGAACTAAAAAAAAAAAAAAAAAAATAAAAAAAAAAAAAACTTGGAGAAGGTATTTTTCCAGTTTCTTCTTGAAGACTTCCACACTTGTTCCAGAAGGGTTTTTGATATCTTCTGGCAAGATGTTACAAAGTCTAGGACCACAGATGTTGATACAATGTTCTCTTATTGTGCTCATGGCGCCTCTGATTCTCACTGGGTTCATTTGACATTTTTCTCCCATTACTCACTCCAGTATGTTGTTATGGCAGTGTGCAGATTTGGGATAAGGCCCTCCTGTACTTTACAGGTATATATTATCATGTATCTCTCCTCCGCTCCGGCGAGTACATATTAAGGACTCAGACGTTCCCAGCATTTTAAATGCTTTATTGGCTTTATATTATCTTTGTATCTGTTGCAGCTTTGATATTTCTCCTGCCCTGAACGGGGCCATTAACAATGAGAAATAATCTAAGACCCATGCCATGATAAACGTTCATGTGGAATGAGAAATAAATTAGCAGCATGTTCCTGCAGCGTATCACTCTAGTTAGTGATGGATGACATACAACAAACTGTTCAGCCAAGTAGCAGCACGCGATCATAAGAAGCATACAAGTCCAGACAACACTAGTGTTATGGTGTGATAACCAGGTCTCAGTGGAGGGTTGAAAGCGTCTTCTATATTGTAAGGAAAAAAAGATAATGTCCCCGTCAATTTAATCCGCCAGTCCGTCTCTGATGTAATTAAGGCAGTGTGGGAGGGTTAGGTCCTGTTAGATGGAGGAGGAGGAGGGAGTCAGGGAGAATACAAGAGACAGTGAAAAAGGACGAGGCACAGTCAGTATGAGCAAAAGGAAAGGGAAAGGGGAAGGGGCAGGCAAAGAGAGGGAGAATAGGAGGGGGGGGAGATGCAAGTTGAGGAAAAGGAACAAGGAGACAAGAGGTAAAGGGAAGAGAAAAACATATGTAGAGGAATGGGCAAGGGGATTGGAGATGAGACGGTAAAAAAAAAAGGTGAGTGGGTAAGGGAAAGGGAGGAAAAAATTAGAAAAGACACGAGGGAGGAAAAAAAACGCCAGAGAGGAAAGATGAATGATGAGGTAACATCCTCACATTTTACCTCTGCTCCACCAAGTTATTTAACCAGAAGAAAAGTTTTAATTCTAGTTCGCCGCTACAGTAAGTTTCTCTGTTCTCCGCTATGACTCGACACAGTAACCCTCACCTCCACACTCACTCCAAACACTGACCACATAAATGAGCTTTTCATGAATGAGGTTCAAAATTCTGCCAGCATCACAACAATTTCTGACATAACCTTAACTCCAATTGACTCTGAGGAAGCCACTGATATCACACCCCGACTCGTTCGTCAAGAATTGTCAGACACCATCACGTGGCCTATATATTCTATTGAGGAGCCTGAACACATGTGTCATTCCAGTCACTGAAAACCACTGACACAGCTGTGTCAGAGGATCTCACTTTCAAAGGTCACAACAGTGTCATTACACAATCAGGAGGAAAATGATAGGATGGATAATGAGAAGCTTTAAAACAAGAGATTTCAAGACAATGATCATCCTCTTAAAGTCAATTGTTGGAATACTGCTGTATACTAACAGCTCCATTTACGACAGGCGAAATCGCAGATCTAAAGCATGTACAGAGATCCTTCACTGCACGTATAAATACACTCAAGCACCTTAATGACTGGGAAAGTTTGAAGTCCCTTGGTCTGTACTCCCTGGAATGCAGGTGAGAAAGATACATAATTTACACCTGGAAAATCCTAGAGGGGACTGGTCCCAAATCTACCCACAGAACTCACTCTCTACGAAACCAAAATACTCGGCAGACGATGCAATATACCCCATCTCCCACAATGAAAAGCGGAGGTGCCATGAGTACACAGCGAGAACATAATAAATGTAAGGGGCCCAAGACTATTCAACAGGCACCCATCATACATAAGGGGGATTACCTACAGACCCCTAGCGGTCTTTAAAAGGGAACTGGACAGGTTCCTAAAGTCAGTACCTGACCAGCCATGCTGTGATTCGTACGTTGGATTGCGTGCGGCCAGCAGTAACAATCAGGTTGATCAGGCTCTGATCCACCGCTAAGCCTGGTTTGGACCGCTAAGCCTGGTTTGGAGTCTACCTCCAGGTAGACTCCACAAAAGTGGCAGCAGACCAACTGCAAGAAACTATAGACCGACTGTGCTAACGTTACACATCGAACTATAAAAGAATCTTAATAAGCAGGATTGTCAACCACAAGACATCACAATTGTTGCACAAGCCAGGGTAGCAATGGTGCTGAGTACTGAACACTAATGATGTGCTGAACACTAATTGACAGCCATAACCTCAGTGATTACCGCAAATTACAAAAACGATTAATTACTTACGTGAAAAAATATATGTCCATAAATACAGATTGTATCTAATATTTCGGTAAATATTTAGGTATTAATTAAGAGGAGCCTAATTTAAATAAAGTCACTTTTGTTTGACTTTGTGGGTTTAACCTAGGTAAGGTACACATGGTATTATTTAAGTTAATTGTAGCTATCAAAAATTGTGCAACTGTACCTAAATAAACTTACTAACGTTCGTCAGTAAATTAAGAATAAAAGCTACTAGTCAGTTGCACTTTACTTTAGTTACGCCTCCTACAAGAAAGTCCATTTTCTATATTGCGAGGCAGAGCAAGTTTTCTCTGAATGTGTATGAGTAACTAAGTTATTTTCAAGCCTTGCTTCCTGACACCACTTTATTGAAATCAAGATCTTACAATTTGTTTCATATTATATTTTGCATATATAAACGTGGGATGGGTTACTCTAGGACATTACAATAATGATTTATTAACCTCGAAGTTTGTATGCTGTCTATTTGAGGCACATACATACTTAACACCACGTGTAAATAACTTTATTTAGGCACAGGTACACATACATAGGTATCATACACACTGTAAATTATCTACGATAACCCCAAAAAGTCTGACAAAATGACTTGTTTCCATTTGGGTTCTTGGTGATATATGAGGATTGATTATACAGGATATATGCACCGAGAGGTATATTTCAATGTACCGATGTTCGGCGTTTAATTTCATGTCTATTTTAGTAATTATTGTATTTTTGTCTGGTGGTGAAAAGGTTACGTGAAGCCTTGATGACGCTTGTGTAGTCGAAGGGATTTAAACTTCATAAAGTAACATATCCTGTTTATAAACAATTGTCTTTATCATACGATACGGACAAGGATGCTTCTTATCCCAAGATACACTACCATGTTTACCTGGAGAGAGTTCCAGGGGTCAACGCCCCCGCGGCCCGGTCTGTGACCAGGCCTGATCAACCAGGCTGTTACTGCTGGCCGCACGCAGTCCAACGTACGAACCACAGCCTGGCTGGTCAGGTACCGACTTTAGGTGGGTGTCCAGTGCCTGCTTGAAGACAGCCAGGGGTCTATTGGTAATCCCCCTTATGTAAGCTGGGAGGCAGTTGAACAGTCTTGGGCCCCTGACACTTATTGTGTTGTCTCTCAACGTGCTAGTGGCACCCCTGCTTTTCATTGGGGGATGTTGCATCGTCTGCCGAGTCTTTTGCTTCCGTAGGGAGTGATTTTCGTGTGCAAGTTTGGTACTAATCTCTCTAGAATTTTCCAAGTGTATATAATAATGTATCTCTCCCGCCTGCGTTCTAGGGAGTACAGGTTTAGGAACTTCAAGCGTTCCCAATAATAGTAACACTTTCTTTTTAATTTTATAAACAAGGTTGAGACACCTAGCTAGGGTGAGTCAGTGGATCTTCTCCAGTGAACGAGTAATCTTCTCACTAAGATTAGTGTCATGAAACGCCTTGTTTCCTGACTGATAATCCACCACCACCACCCAATACTCATAACCATAAAAATAAAAAATAACATACCTATTTACTTGTGTATTATCAAGTTTACGATCCACTAGTGTGTTTAGAATTCAAAGTTTTTCCAGCGATAATTACAAGAAGTCACTTACTAAAAACACAGACTCTCTAATACACACTGAACTTCATTTTCTCCCTCTATTGTTTGCGTCCTTTTTCCCGCTGGTCTGTATGTACTGGCTACCTCACTCTTCTGTTAGCGGAGGACCTCGGTCGGATGACCAGAAGCTCCAGCTCTGGGTCATCATATGACCCAGCGTCAGGAAACACTTGTCCTGTTTCCTGACAAACCTTACTAAACCAGCTGTGTTGTTGGACCGAAACGTCGTGGTAATCTGCTCTCTCCTATGTGTGGGTTATTTGTGTATTAAACTTTATTACAAACTGCGACAAGTTCACCAATGTATTGCATACCGCGAGTATGTTCAAGTTCACCATTACAATTGTATTGTATAATGCTGGTATATTCAAGTTCACCATTACAATTGTATTGTATAATGCTGGTATATACAAGTTCACCATTACAATTGTATTGTATAATGCTGGTATATACAAGTTCACCATTACAATTGTATTGTATAGTGCTGGTATATACAAGTTCACCATCATACAATGCCCACTCTGTGATGAAATATTATATTACTGACACTCAAAATCATTCTCGTTAAGGATAAAAAGGCACAATAGTGTCTGGAACAACACACAAATTACGCTATGTATTGTGCTGGTTATCTGTATATTACTCTCGTTCGTGTGGCTTCACCTACACGGTGAAGATCACCTGAAGATAACCCCGGGCGTGTGGCTTCACCAACACGGTGAAGATCACCTGAAGATAACCCCGGGCGTGTGGCTTCACCTACACGGTGAAGATCACCTGAAGATAACCCCGGGCGTGTGGCTTCACCTACACGGTGAAGATCACCTGAAGATAACCCCGGGCATGTGGCTTCACCAACACGGTGAAGATCACCTGAAGATAACCCCGGGCGTGTGGCTTCACCTACACGGTGAAGATCACCTGAAGATAACCCCGGGCGTGTGGCTTCACCTACACGGTGAAGATCACCTGAAGATAACCCCGGGCATGTGGCTTCACCAACACGGTGAAGATCACCTGAAGATAACCCGGGCGTGTGGCTTCACCTACACGGTGAAGATCACCTGAAGATAACCCCGGGCGTGTGGCTTCACCTACACGGTGAAGATCACCTGAAGATAACCCGGGCATGTGGCTTCACCAACACGGTGAAGATCACCTGAAGATAACCCCGGGCGTGTGGCTTCACCTACACGGTGAAGATCACCTGAAGATAACCCCGGGCATGTGGCTTCACCAACACGGTGAAGATCACCTGAAGATAACCCGGGCGTGTGGCTTCACCACACGGTGAAGATCACCTGAAGATAACCCGGGCGTGTGGCTTCACCTACACGGTGAAGATCACCTGAAGATAACCCCGGGCATGTGGCTTCACCAACACGGTGAAGATCACCTGAAGATAACCCCGGGCGTGTGGCTTCACCTACACGGTGAAGATCACCTGAAGATAACCCCGGGCGTGTGGCTTCACCTACACGGTGAAGATCACCTGAAGATAACCCCGGGCGTGTGGCTTCACCTACACGGTGAAGATCACCTGAAGATAACCCCGGGCGTGTGGCTTCACCAACACGGTGAAGATCACCTGAAGATAACCCCGGTCGTGTGGCTTCACCAACACGGTGAAGATCACCTGAAGATAACCCGGGCGTGTGGCTTCACCAACACGGTGAAGATCACCTGAAGATAACCCCGGGCGTGTGGCTTCACCAACACGGTGAAGATCACCTGAAGATAACCCCGGGCGTGTGGCTTCACCTACACGGTGAAGATCACCTGAAGATAACCCCGGGCGTGTGGCTTCACCAACACGGTGAAGATCACCTGAAGATAACCCGGGCATGTGGCTTCACCTACACGGTGAAGATCACCTGAAGATAACCCCGGGCGTGTGGCTTCACCAACACGGTGAAGATCACCTGAAGATAACCCCGGGCATGTGGCTTCACCTACACGGTGAAGATCACCTGAAGATAACCCCGGGCGTGTGGCTTCACCTACACGGTGAAGATCACCTGAAGATAACCCCGGCGTGTGGCCACCAACACGGTGAAGATCACCTGAAGATAACCCCGGGCGTGTGGCTTCACCAACACGGTGAAGATCACCTGAAGATAACCCCGGGCGTGTGGCTTCACCAACACGGTGAAGATCACCTGAAGATAACCCCGGGCGTGTGGCTTCACCAACACGGTGAAGATCACCTGAAGATAACCCCGGGCATGTGGCTTCACCAACACGGTGAAGATCACCTGAAGATAACCCCGGGCGTGTGGCTTCACCAACACGGTGAAGATCACCTGAAGATAACCCCGGGCATCACTGTGATTGCTCCGGGTTGGGCAACACTTGCCAATCATTATCTTGCTTCTTAAAACGTTTTCTAAGATTTTGATAATGTGGGACGCCAGTGTTATCAGTTAAGTTTTTTGCACTTGCACTGCTGCCATCTTTGTGAAGTGGGGCTGCATCAGTGGTTAGTAATTACTGGCATGACTCCAGAGTCCAGCTACCATAACATATTTAAAGGATATGATTTCTTTTTTTCTTTTTTTTTGCCATTTTCTGACGAAGTTCAATGAGTCTGGGCCTGGGGCAGAGTGCATGGCAGAGTGCATGACAGAGTGCATGGCAGAGTGCATGACAGAGTGCATGACAGAGTGCTTCTTCAAAGTTGAGTTTGGTTCAAGTTTAAAACAAAAAATGGAGAAGTTAGTTGTGTTTGAGGTCTCGTGAAAAATTCTTCTGGCTCTTTTAACAAAGAGTTATACTATGACTTCAATATATCTGTCACTTTGTTGTTGTCGCCATCTCCTTTAAACAAGCTCCTAATATTAAATGTGATTTTTACCCTGGATTTCGCATATGAGAAAAACTAATCTGAGTTTATGTTAATTTCGTTAATGGCTTTTTGCTGCCTAAGTCTCTCCTGAACTCTGCATCATTTATCAAGTTTTATCTCAGTGTTTTCATCTATTTGTCCAGAAATTCTTTTCATTCTTAATAAAGTAACAGACCTTTGACAGCTTCAGTGATTCTTCGTCTTGCCTGTAGATGGAGCGCCTCTCTTTCTAACTTGATCTAGATAACATTTCTAGTGCCATTAAGCTCATACTTTGGATAGACTAGTTTAAATTCTGCTACTCATTATCTTTCCTGCATATTTCAGTAAGGTCTTAATTTATTTACTAGTTTAAATCAATTTATCACAATCTTAGTAGTTTGTGTGTGACTCTTCATCAGAACTCTCTCCTGCCAGTTTCTCTGTTATTGCAGCATTTGCTATATATCTTCTCTCCTGCCAGTTTCTCTGTTATTGCAGCATTTGCTATATATCTTCTCTCCTGCCAGTTTCTCTGTTATTGCAGCATTTGCTATATATCTTCTCTCCTGCCAGTTTCTCTGTTATTGCAGCATTTGCTATATATCTTCTCTCCTGCCAGTTTCTCTGCTATTGCAGCATTTGCTATATATCTTCTCTCCTGCCAGTTTCTCTGTTATTGCAGCATTTGCTATATATCTTCTCTCCTGCCAGTTTCTCTGTTATTGCAGCATTTGCTATATATCTTCTCTCCTGCCAGTTTCTCTGTTATTGCAGCATTTGTTATATCTTCTCTCCTGCCAGTTTCTCTGCTATTGCAGCATTTGCTATATATCTTCTCTCCTGCCAGTTTCTCTGTTATTGCAGCATTTGCTATATATCTTCTCTCCTGCCAGTTTCTCTGTTATTGCAGCATTTGCTATATATCTTCTCTCCTGCCAGTTTCTCTGCTATTGCAGCATTTGCTATATATCTTCTCTCCTGCCAGTTTCTCTGCTATTGCAGCATTTGCTATATATCTTCTCTCCTGTCAGTTTCTCTGCTATTGCAGCATTTGCTATATATCTTCTCTCCTGCCAGTTTCTCTGCTATTGCAGCATTTGCTATATATCTTCTCTCCTGCCAGTTTCTCTGCTATTGCAGCATTTGCTATATATCTTCTCTCCTGCCAGTTTCTCTGCTATTGCAGCATTTGCTATATATCTTCTCTCCTGCCAGTTTCTCTGTTATTGCAGCATTTGCTATATATCTTCTCTCCTGCCAGTTTCTCTGCTATTGCAGCATTTGCTATATATCTTCTCTCCTGCCAGTTTCTCTGCTATTGCAGCATTTGCTATATATCTTCTCTCCTGCCAGTTTCTCTGCTATTGCAGCATTTGCTATATATCTTCTCTCCTGCCAGTTTCTCTGCTATTGCAGCATTTGCTATATATCTTCTCTCCTGCCAGTTTCTCTGCTATTGCAGCATTTGCTATATATCTTCTCTCCTGCCAGTTTCTCTGCTATTGCAGCATTTGCTATATATCTTCTCTCCTGCCAGTTTCTCTGCTATTGCAGCATTTGCTATATATTTTCTCTCCTGCCAGTTTCTCTGCTATTGCAGCATTTGCTATATATCTTCTCTCCTGCCAGTTTCTCTGCTATTGCAGCATTTGCTATATATCTTCTCTCCTGCCAGTTTCTCTGTTATTGCAGCATTTGCTATATATCTTCTCTCCTGCCAGTTTCTCTGCTATTGCAGCATTTGCTATATATCTTCTCTCCTGCCAGTTTCTCTGCTATTGCAGCATTTGCTATATATCTTCTCTCCTGCCAGTTTCTCTGCTATTGCAGCATTTGCTATATATCTTCTCTCCTGCCAGTTTCTCTGTTATTGCAGCATTTGCTATATATCTTCTCTCCTGCCAGTTTCTCTGCTATTGCAGCATTTGCTATATATCTTCTCTCCTGCCAGTTTCTCTGCTATTGCAGCATTTGCTATATATCTTCTCTCCTGTCAGTTTCTCTGCTATTGCAGCATTTGCTATATATCTTCTCTCCTGCCAGTTTCTCTGCTATTGCAGCATTTGCTATATATCTTCTCTCCTGCCAGTTTCTCTGCTATTGCAGCATTTGCTATATATCTTCTCTCCTGCCAGTTTCTCTGCTATTGCAGCATTTGCTATATATCTTCTCTCCTGCCAGTTTCTCTGCTATTGCAGCATTTGCTATATATCTTCTCTCCTGCCAGTTTCTCTGCTATTGCAGCATTTGCTATATATCTTCTCTCCTGCCAGTTTCTCTGCTATTGCAGCATTTGCTATATATTTTCTCTCCTGCCAGTTTCTCTGCTATTGCAGCATTTGCTATATATCTTCTCTCCTGCCAGTTTCTCTGCTATTGCAGCATTTGCTATATATCTTCTCTCCTGCCAGTTTCTCTGTTATTGCAGCATTTGCTATATATCTTCTCTCCTGCCAGTTTCTCTGCTATTGCAGCATTTGCTATATATCTTCTCTCCTGCCAGTTTCTCTGCTATTGCAGCATTTGCTATATATCTTCTCTCCTGCCAGTTTCTCTGCTATTGCAGCATTTGCTATATATCTTCTCTCCTGCCAGTTTCTCTGTTATTGCAGCATTTGCTATATATCTTCTCTCCTGCCAGTTTATCTGCTATTGCAGCATTTGCTATATATTTTCCATTTAGGTTGTCTTAAAACTGAAAGTACCAAGGTATTGTATACCATTCTTGTACAACCAAGGAACAACATGTTTGGGGGCACCTTTGGAATATTTTCAGGAAAAGTATTCAATGTTCAGTAGGTGATCTTGTAACTGCTGGGAAGTTGTATCATGTGGTTTCTCTACAAGTACACTGGGTAGCCTGATTCTCAAGTCTTACTGCCAAAACTTCGACTACATCATGTGTGGTTTTTAAGTAACTCAGTGCAAATGAAGGAATAACATTGATCAACCCCCTTGCCCTATTGTTGCCTTGGTTTTTTTTCGTTCTCATCAATAGACGCAAGCCTATCTGACATTACCCTGTCGCCACATGACTTTGAAAAGGCGATAAATGACATGCCCATGCACTCCGCTCCAGGCCCCGACTCATGGAACTCAGTGTTCATCAAGAACTGCAAGAAGCCCCTATCACGTGCTTTTAACATCCAACGGAGAGGGAGCATGGACACTGGGGTCGTCCCGCAGTTACTAAAAACAACAGACATAGCCCCACTCCACAAAGGCGGCAGTAAAGCAATAGCAAAGAACTACAGACCAATAGCGCTAACGTCCCATATCATAAAAATCTTTGAAAGGGTTCTAAGAAGCAAGATCGCCACTCATCTAGATAACCATCAATTACACAACCCAGGGCAGCATGGGTTTAGAGCAGGTCGCTCCTGTCTGTCCCAACTACTGGACCACTATGACAAGGTCCTGGATGCTCTAGAGGACAAACAGAATGCAGATGTTATATACACAGACTTTGCAAAAGCCTTTGACAAGTGTGACCATGGTGTAATAGCACACAAAATGCGTGATAAAGGAATAACAGGAAAAGTTGGTAGATGGATCTATAATTTCCTAACAAGAAGAACACAAAGAGTAGTAGTCAACAGAGTAAAGTCTGAGGCAGCTAATGTGAAAAGCTCTGTTCCACAAGGCACAGTACTCGCTCCCATCCTGTTCCTCATCCTCATATCGGACATAGACAGGGATATAAGCCACAGTGCCGTGTCTTCCTTTGCAGATGACACCCGAATCTGTATGACAGTGTCCACCGTTGAAGACACTGCAAGACTCCAAGCAGACATAAACCAAATCTTTAAATGGGCTGCAGAAAACAATATGAAGTTCAATGATGAGAAATTTCAATTACTCAGATACGGAAAACGTGAGGAAATTAAAATCTCATCGGAGTACAAAACTAATTCCAACCACACAATAGAGCGAAAAACTAATGTCAAAGACCTGGGAGTGATCATGCCAGAGGATCTCACCTTCAAGGACCATAACACCGTAGCAATCGCATCTGCTAGAAAAATGACAGGATGGATAATGAGAACCTTCAAAACCAGGGATGCAAAGCCCATGTTGACACTTTACAAATCGCTTGTTCTATCTAGGCTGGAATATTGCTGCACACTAACTGCACCTTTCAAGGCAGGTGAAATTGCTGACCTTGAAAATGTGCAAAGAACCTTCACGGCACGCATAACTGCGATAAACCACCTCAATTACTGGGAACGCTTGAAGTTTCTAAACCTGTACTCCCTAGAACGCAGGCGGGAGAGATACATTATTATATACACGTGGAAAATTCTCGAGGGATTAGTACCAAACTTACACACGAAAATCACTCCCTACGAAAGCAAAAGACTCGGCAGGCGATGTAACATCCCCCCAATGAAAAGCAGGGGTGCCACTAGCACGTTGAGGGACAACACAATAAGTGTCAGGGGCCCAAGACTGTTCAAGTGCCTCCCAGCATACATAAGGGGGATTACCAACAAACCCCTGGCTGTCTTCAAGCAGGCACTGGACAGGCACCTAAAGTCGGTACCTGACCAGCCAGGCTGTGGTTCGTACGTTGGACTGCGTGCGGCCAGCAGTAACAGCCTGGTTGATCAGGCTCTGGTCCAACATGAGGCTTGGTCACAGACCGGGCCGCAGGGGCGTTGACCCCTGGAATTCTCTCCAGGTAAACTCCAGGTAAGGAGACTGTACCCAGGCATCCATATGTCGCGGGACAAGTAGTTTTTTCTATTTTATTTTTTTTAGTTTTATGTATAAGCCGCAAATATTGCATCTAACTCGGTGAGTTCAGTAATAAAAAAAAATTTATTTGTCGGGAAAATATTTTAGGTTGATATTAATATCTTTGATAAGACAGCCGTTGACTGTTTCCAATTTAACCCGGCTCCGAGCTGTATAACCCCTGTGGTTTAGCGCTTCTATTTGATTATAATAATAATAATCCGAGGTGGTAGCACAGTCTTGCCATTCTGTCTCGCTTCCTAGCACAAAAAAAAAATCTCTGAGTTCTGATAAGCTGTTAATACCATTGTTAATAATACGCGGATAAATTTTCTTATAGTTTTTTCTTATTTATCAATACGCAATACATTTTGGGGTGGAAATGCTTGTAGAAGGTAGAACGAGATACATCATAATAACAAGATTACAACATTTCTCAGGGTTATCATACACGTCCAGCTTTTACACTGTCAACACTGTCGTTGACATGTCAAGGTAAGTACAGAATGAACATAATCTGGAAAATAGAGAATACTGACAAAGTCAATCCCTTGTATGGTAAAGCTTTACTGTGAAGATATGATAGTATCACTAAAATTAGGCTACAGAAAGACGTAGATTAATGTGAATATAATAAAGCGTACACACGTGAAATAAGAACAAATAAAGAGATATAAATACGTGTTGAAAATATCTAGGACAAAATCCGTAACAATGGATAAAAGTTAGATAAAAACGAATTTAGAAAGACTATGTAAAAACAAGAGACTAGCTTATAAATAAGTTAAAGAAACTGCTTTGTAATGTTACTTTGGATAACGTTAACAAGATGAGCGAGAAGAGCTGGGCGAGACGTGTTTCATGGTGTGAAACATTCTTCACATAATGTAAACTGCTGTTCGGTGTAGGTAAAAAATAAAGAATTATTCTAAGCCTATGAAAAATATTTGATGTACCAGCTGTCAATTTCAAGGCTGTTCAGTGGTAAATGAAGTTAAAAATACTGAGAATAATAATACAATTCTAAAACTATGTAAACAAGAGTGCAGTCAGCTCACACACTGAGTGCCCGAGGTTCGAACCCCGTTTTCTTACATCTGCTGCCCTTGTTTACCCAGCAGTACGCAGGTACCCTGGGTGTTAGTGGAATGCTGTGGGCCGCATCCTGAGGGGAAGGGGAGGATAGCATCACTAAGATAGGGCTGGGCTTAGAAATGAGCTGAGGCTGGATAACAGCTCTTAGCTGTACAAATTATTTGTCTAAAAAAACAAGTATCCCATATGATTGAGGTGGTCCTGGGAGAGCTCTCTTACATCACTGCATCGTATTAAACGATGGCCTTAAACTGCAGTCAAAACAAAGGGAAGATATTGATGTTAATCCAAAGCATTAGAAACCTTCCTTATTAAAAGCAATTTAGAAAATTAAACTTGTGTTTCATGGGAAGAAGAAGAAGAGAAGAAGAAGAGTAAGGATGAGAGAGTTTAAGATTATGTCGGTGGTGTCTGGAAAATATCACCATGGAACCTTATACAACTGAATCAAAATGGCAGTCACATTAATAATAGGGGTAAACAGTGGTTAGGAAATAGAGTTTTTAAATATGTGTTGAACAAGTTACCATGTGACCACTCTTGACCCAAAGACACTCTAATGTTTCAAGTTTACGCTGGGCATAGAAAGTATAAATTATTGTCATGACGACACCAAATTTTTGCTCATACTGATAGCATCAAAGTTAGGTGATAGCAGCGTTACTGTTACTCTGGCACACTATACAACAGCCTGGTCGACGAGCCAAACACTGACTTCATAAAATGTCTGTTTATCCTGTGTGTCTTTGTATTACAAGTTGTTGGTTGAGTGAGCTGGTCTCCTACACACTACACTTACCATTGTAGAAGCCAGTAGGGAGAGTAACACAGTAACACTGTGTATAGGAGACCAAGAGGAAGGACAACACTTACCGTTGTAAAAATCAGTAGGAAGAGTAACGAACTTTATGAAGGAGGGCAACAGGAAGGGTAACACTTACCAGTTGCAGGAGTCGCAGAAGTGTAGGGGTGACGGGCAGGTGTCGCGGTGTGCGCAGGCTGCGGACGCGCCGCAGCGAGCCACTGCCACCTGTCACACCTTCACGCTGGCACCGCAGGCACTTCTCATCATCCTCTTCTTGCCCTTCTTTTTTCTGGAATATACCTTGCAGCACCGGCGGGGTACGAACCTTGGGCCGCGCCCCGGCACCCTGGTAGAGGCTGGCAGCAGAGCTGAGATCTGCTGAGGAGGCGAGGGAGGGGGCGCTGTAGACACTGATACCCTCGTCCACACTGCTGCCACTCCACGCCCCACCACGCACACTGCCGTACACGGAGGAGGAGGCCACACTTCCAGCCTCGCTGTACACACAGACGCCCTCGTCAGTAGTGGTGGTGGAGGTGAGGCGAGACAGTCCTGACATGGTGGACGAGGTTGAGTTTCTCTTGCCTCTCCACATGAACGTGGCTCGGCTACCATCGCTCGCAGAGTCGCCCCCAACGCTGTTTACGTTGTCTTTGTTGTCGTTTTCGTTCGAATCTGTTTTCGAATGCACAAACGCAATTTTTCGTCTCTCTGCGGTGGTCCTTGAACCGGGACAACGTCTGCATAATGCTCCCGGAGGCAATGTCAGGGTTCTCCTAAAAGGACTCGCAGTGTTCCCAACACCAAGGCCTATTTTACCTTGCGAGCTGGACACTACTTTACCGTCACAGGGAAGAACACTACTACTACTACTGTCACTAAGGTCTTTCTCACTGTCCTTCGTGTTATTAGTTGTACTGAGGCTGCTGGCACATTGCTGGCGTGTCAGGTCCTTAGGAAGACTGCTACTCTTCTTGAGAGAGTCGCGGCCAGTGGCTCCCCGACGCCTAAGTGATCCCTCGCGCTTCAAGGAAGCAACAGTGCTACTTAGACAAGTCGGAGGCTTCCGTAAAGCTCCTAGTGGGAGCGTTTGTGAGCGGCGGAGAGTGCCAGGCTCTCCAACATCGTCAGCCAGGACCACATCCTTACCTGCCGGAGCCAGCGTCACGGAGGGGCATAGTGGTTCACTATAGGGGTCTAGGGCGTCGCGCTGGGCACTGCTTGCGGGCAACCTAGGGGGAAGAGTAGAGGGCAGCAGGTGACGGCGGTAAGCCTGAGGTGAGGAGCGGGAGGACTTGTTGAGGTAGGAGCCTGACGCAGGCATGGTGGCTGAGCGTCTGATGCTGCCCCACCCCCGCCCCAGGTCGACCTTGCTGGCCCCACCCTTACCAGTGCTGGCCCTGCCCCAGGTCGATCCCCAGCGGCGCTGGGGTTTGGGGACCCCACACAGGAGCTCCATCACTACTGATCACTGCGAGGAGAACTCACCATAATCATGTACTTCGACCTTACTGTGTGCACCCACAAGTAGTTCCCACAGTGAGCCGCTATATAACAAGCTCACTGTGAGCTGATATACACTAAGCTCACCGTGAGCTGATACACACTGAGCTCACAGTGAGCTGACGCAACATCTTGCAACTCACTTCTGTCCAAGGTTCACTCATTCTTGTTTCCGTTTTCATATTTTTATTATTCTCAATAACCTGAAAATCAATGGTAAATTATTTACACAGAATACTACAATTTTGTAAGCACGAATAAGAGGCATTTTAAAACCTAGAGCACCAGACGAGTCTGGCCCAAGGCCGGGCTCCGGGAGTAGAAAGACTCTCGGAACTCATCAAAGGTACGTTCAGGAGTTCGTGTATCATAGGAGTGTGTTCGTCACACACCTCTCATATCTTCAGTTACGTGTCCAGGTGTGTATCACTACAACACAGCTCAGACGATACATAAAACACGTGTAAATAAAGCCTCCAGCAAACATATAGTGAATTGTGTGGATGAAAGGACACTCGGAGGCGTGGGAGGTTTTCCCAGGGCGTGGGAGGTGTTTCCCAGGCCGTGGAAGGTATTTCCTAGGGCGTGGGAAGTCAGTCCTCTCGGGCACTCCTTCCAACTGGGACTGTGGGCAGAGGTCACCACACTCTCACACACACACACTATATCGCCTTCACACGCACATTCACGCTTCCTCTCACACACAACGTCATCACTGACACAAACAACAGACCTGCTAGAAAACATGAATCCTTCGTAACATTGTCTGCCCATGTCATGAAACTATTGACAAATATGAACCGAAATGGCAACGAGAGAATCCAAAACAACTTGAACAAGTGGCAGACGTAGTCAAACACAAAGATAATTCAATCCTGATAAGCGCAAAGTAATGAGAATGAGAGAGTCAGAACTGGAATTGAATACAGTCTGACATGAATGGTCCTGATGAATTGCACACGAAGATCTTGAAGTTAGCATCACACCAAGAGCAACTATATAACACTGGACACCCGCCACTACACTAGAACCAGCCAAAGCTGCCCTGGCTCTCGTGTTTCCAGTGCCAACGATATGAGACACTGACATCAGCCTTACTGGCATAGTCCCTACCACGATAATCCCAGTAAACAAAGAACTCGTATACAGATATTTATTGAAACAAGATGAACATCCCATTTCAGAAGCCGTGTGCCGTCAGTGAAAAAGAGCTAAGTGCTCTACCAGGCACGCTACATGCCAAGTGCTCTACCAGGCATGCTACATACCAAGTGCTCTACCAGGCATGCTACATGCCAAGTGCTCTACCAGGCACGCTACATGCCAAGTGCTCTACCAGGCACGCTACATGCCAAGTGCTCTACCAGGCACGCTACATGCCAAGTGCTCTACCAGGCACGCTACATGCCAAGTGCTCTACCAGGCATGTTACATGCCAAGTGCTCTACCAGGCATGCTACATGCCAAGTGCTCTACCAGGCACGCTACATGCCAAGTGCTATACCAGGCATGCTACATGCCAAGTGCTCTACCAGGCACGCTACATGCCAAGTGCTCTACCAGGCATGCTACATGCCATGTGCTCTACCAGGCATGCTACATGCCAAGTGCTCTACCATGCACGCTACATGCCAAGTGCTCTACCACGCACGCTACATGCCAAGTGCTCTACCAGGCATGCTACATGCCAAGTGCTCTACCAGGCATGCTACATGCCAAGTGCTCTACCAGGCATGCTACATGCCAAGTGCTCTACCAGGCATGCTACATGCCAAGTGCTCTACCACGCACGCTACATGCCCTTTACTCCCATATTCCCCAATTATCAACAAATTCCTTACCCCCCTACATGACAGCCTTCCTTGTATATATATTTCCTCAGAATTCGTAGATCTCTTTTGTTATAGATTCTAGTGTTGAGCTCATTAATTCCTATGAATCATGATATATCATATAGTAATGTAAATTGATTTCTATCACAATAATATTTATGTGTCGTACAATGTTCAACTATTGTGTACTTTGACATTGTATACAATCAGTCCAGAGCTGTACACCTGTTGCCTCTAGTTTGTATTAGCTGTATGTCGGGACGACATACGTACCGTAGCCGAGCTGTCACTAGTAGTTCAGTGATAGTATTAGTAGCTTATAACCGTTATTGCATCATAAGCCTCTCAGTGATCACACCTGTGTCATACACTGTTCACGTGATCAACCGTTAGCCCATGTCAAAGGTCACCTCTTTTGAATGCCGTGAGCCCTGCTCGGGGTAGTGTCAGTTACCATCGAGACAGCATAGAGAAGACAGGTCGTCAGGCGTTAGGCTCTGGGACTCCCATATATTTGTCTCCGTTACAGTAAAGTTACCACCCAAGCTCGTCTTTATTATCATACCCAGTCCGCGAAAAGATCACCCACAACATCAGTAGCAATAGCACGAGCCCTCAGTATTCTTTGTAGCAAGTGTTTAGATCTAGGTGAGATACCGGAGGCCTTAAGAGTGCAGACATAGCTCCTTTGCATAAGGGAGGTAGTAGAGCACTAGCTAAAAATTACATACCAGTAGCCCTAACATCCCTCATCATAAAAGTCTTTGAAAGAGTGATGAGACGTCAGATTACAAATTTTATGGAACAGCATAATATGCACAACCCAAAACAGAACGGTTTTAAAACTAGAATTCATGCCTGTCACAGCTGCTGAACCACAATGACAGAATTACGGAGGTGCTGGGAGACAACCAAAACACAGATATGATATACACAGATTTTGCAAAGTCGTTTGACAAATGCGATCATGCGGTGATTGCACACAAAATGAGGGCCACAGGCACAACGGGGAAGGTAGGCAGATGAATTTTCAGGTTTTTAACACACAGAATGCAAAAAGTAGTAGTAAACAGAGTAAAATCCAGCATCAGTGAGGTAAAAAGCTATGTTTCCCAAGGCACTGTCCTGGCACCTCTGCTGTTTCTTATTCTCATACCAGACATAGATAAAAACACACGTCACAGTTTTGTATCATCATTTGAAGATGGCACTAAAATAAGCATGAAAGTCATTTTGGTAGAGGACACTGAAAAATTACAGGAGGATAAAAGCAGGGTTTTCCAGTGGGCAGTGGAGAACAATATGACGTTCAGTGGTGATAAGTTCCAGCTGCTTAGATATGGAAAGAATGAAGAACTCAAAAGGGACACTGTATACAAAACTCAAAAGGATCATCAAATAAAACGAAAGGAACACATGAAAAACCTGGGAGTAATTATGTCTGCTGACTTTCTTTCAAAGAACACAATTAAGACCAAGGTCACGACAGCCAGGAAGATGACAAGGTGTATAATGAGAACTTTCAAAACAAGGGAAATAGTGCTGATGGTAACACTATTCAAATCACTTCTTTTCTCTCAATTGAAATAGTGCTCAGTGTTGACGGCCCTGTTCAGGTCAGGAGAAATATCAGAGCTGGAACAGATACAGAGATCGTTTACTGCCCACGTTGAACCAATAAATTATTTAAATTACTGGGAACGCCTTAAATATGTACTCACTGGAGCGGAGGAGACAGAGATACATGATATATACCTGGAAAGTACTTGAGTTCCTTGTCCCAAATCTGCACACTACCATAACATACTGGAGTGAGAGATATGGGAGGAAGTGTAAAATTAACCTAGTGAAAAGCAGTGGTGAGGTGTGCACTATAAAGAAATGCTGTATCAACATTCATGGCCTCAGACTATATTCTGCAACATCTTACCAGAAGATATCAGAAACACTGCTTGGACAAGTGTAGAAGTCTTCAAGAGGAAACTGGACAAGTATCTTCACCAGGTAGTGGAAGCACGTGACTTGTGCTCACTGGAGAGCAGGCGAGAGAGATACATCATAATCTACACCTGGAAGGACTGGTCCCTAATCTGCACACAGAAATCACTCCCTACGAAAGCAAAAAGACTTGGCAGGCAGTGCAAAGTGCCCCCAGTGAAAAGTAGGGGCGCCATTAGTAAACTAAGAGGAAACACAATAAGTGTCCGGTGCCCAAGACTGTTCAACAGCCTCCCACCATAAGGGGAATTACTAATAGACCCCTGGTTGTCTTCAAGAGGGAGCTGGACAGATACTTAAAGTCGGTGCCAGATCAGCCAGGCTGTGGTTCGTACGTTGGACTACGTGCGGCCAGCAGTAACAACCTCGTTGATCAGGCCCTGATCCACCAGGAGGCCTGGTCATGGACCGGGCCGCGGGGGCGTTGATCCCCGGAATACACTCCAGGTAGATGTCAGATCAACAAGACTGTGATGGATATGTGGAGCAGCGGGCCCCTAGCAGCAACAGACTGGTTTACCAGGCTAGCATCAGACAAGTCTGGCCCATGGCTGGGCTCCGGGAGTAGAAAACCTCTCGGAACTCATCAAAAGTAGTGGATCATTCTAATGGTAGTGAATGTGGTGGTAGTGGATGATTGTGGTAGTGGATGAATGTGGTGGTAGTGCATTATTGCATTAGTGGTGTTGGATGATTGTGGTGATAGTGGATGAGTGTGGTGATAGTGGATGATTGTGGTGGTAGTGGATGACTGTAGTAGTGGTGATGAATGATTGTGGTAGTAATGGATGATTGTAGTGGTAGTGGATGACTGTGGTAATGGTGTTGGATGATTGTGGTGGTAGTGGATGATTGCGGTGGTAATGGATGATTGTGGTGGTAGTGGATGATTGCGGTGGTAGAATGGCATGCAGGGCGAGGCTGTGATCTTATCATCTCACACTCACTACAGCCAGACCACTCCACGGATCACTAGCTAGACCACTCCACGGACCACTAGCTAGACCACTCCACGGACCACTAGCTAGACCACTCCACGGATCACTAGCTAGACCACCCCACGGACCACTAGCTAGACCACTCAACGGACCACTCCACGGACCACTATCTAAACTACCAGCCAGACCCCTAAACGGACCACCAGTCAGACCGCTAAGCGGACCATTAGCCAGACCACTCCACAGACCAGTCAGATCGCACCGCAGACGAGACCACAGACCAGCCAGTTCACTCCTCAGACCAGCTAGACCACTCCACAGAGCAGCCAGACCACGCCAAAGACTAGTCAAACCACGCCACAGAGCATCCAAACAACGCCACATACCAGCCATGCCACGCCGCAGACCAGGCAGACCACGCCAAAGACCAGCCAGACCACATCATAGACCAGCCAGATCACGCCACAGACTAGCCAAACTACGCCACATACCAGCCATGCCACGCCGCAGACCAGGCAGACCACGCCAAAGACCAGCCAGACCACTTCATAGACCAACCAGATCACGCCACAGACCAGCCAAACTACGCCACATACCAGCCATGCCACGCCGCAGACCAGGCAGACCACGCCAAAGACCAGCCAGACCACATCATAGACCAGCCAGATCACGCCACAGACTAGCCAAACCACGCCACAGACCAGCCAAACCACGCCACAGACCAGCCATGCCACGCAACAGCCATGTCACGCCACAGACCAGCCAAACCACGCCACAGACCAGCCAGATCACGCCATAGAAAAGAGACCATGCCACAGACCTCTCAGACCATGCCACAGATAAGCCAGACCACTTCATTGACCTTACCTTTGCCTTTGATATACCTTTGATGAGTTTCGAGTCTCTCTATTCTCTCTATACCAGGCTTGTCTGGTGCTTGCCTGGTCAACCAAGCTGTTGCTGCTGGAGGCCCGCTGCCCTCACATATAAATCACAGCCTGGTTGACCTGGCACTTGGTGAAGATACTTGTCCAGTTTTCTCTTCTGGGGCCACGAATGTTGATACAGTGTTCCCTTATTGTGCCCACCGCACCCCTGCTTCTCACTCTGTTTATTTTGCATTTCGTCCCATATCTCTCACTCCAGTATGTTGTTATGGCAGTGTGCAGATTTGGGACCAGGCCCTCGAGTACTTCCCAGGTATATATTATCATGTATCTCTCTCTCCTCCGCTCCAGTGAGTACATGTTCAAGGCTTTAAGGCGTTCCCAGTAATTTAAGTGCTTTACTGATTCTATATGAGCCGTAAACGATCTCTGTCTCTGTTCCAGCTCTGATATTCTGCTTTGAACGGGGCCGTCAGCAATGAGCAATATTCCAAATGAGGGAGCACTAGCGATTTGAAAAGTGTCACCATTGGCATTATTTTCCTTGTTTTGAAGATTCTCAATACCCACCCCGTCATCCCCCTGGCTGTTGTGATCTTTGTCTTATTATGTTTTTTGAAAGAAAGGTCAGCTGACATAATTATTCCCAGGTCTTTTACGTATTTCTTTGGTTCTATTTGATGATCCTCTTGAGTTTTGTATATATTGTTCCTTTTGAGTTCTTCTTCATTCTTTCCATACCTAAGCAGCCTAACCAGCCAGACCGCGCCACTGACCAGCCAGATCATGTCACATACCAGCCAGCTCATGTCACAGACCAGCCAGACTCTGCCACAGGAAAGACAGACCACTCCACTGAACAGCCTGACCACTAAACTGACAACACCAACAGTATAACTAACATGGATAAAATTAGAATATGTGTAATCCACGAGAGGGATGGAATAAGAGATGGAATGAGGGAGGAAAGGAGGGATGGAGGGAAGGAGAAATGAAAGAGATAGAGGGAAGGAGGGAGGGAAGGTTATTGGAACATTACTTCCCCTCTCCTACTATAGGGACCTGCTACTACCACCCTATCATCTCTCCCTTTGTCATCCCCCTTTACCCTTCTATTATCACCCCTTCCCTTCCCCTAGTTCACCAGCTGGCAGAGTAGTGTCCAGTCTGCCCCAGTACACTCTAGCCCAGTACAATGTACCCCAGTACACTCTAACCCAGTACACTGTAGCATAGTACACTAGCCCAGTACACTGTAGCCCAATACACTGTAGCCCAGTACACTGTACCCCCAGTACACTCTAGCCCAGTACACTGTACCCCAGTACACTCTAGCCCAGTACTGTACCCCAGTACACTCTAGCCCAGTACACTGTACCCCAGTACACTCTAGCCCAGTACACTGTACCCCAGTACACTCTAGCCCAGTACACTGTACCCCAGTACACTCTAGCCCAGTACACTGTACCCCAGTACACTCTAGCCCAGTACACTGTAAGACCTCAGCCATGACAGTACTCTAGCAGTACACTGTACCAGTACATACTTGACTCAGGTGCTTCAGCAGTGACGATGCGTCTCCTTGGTATGGTAATGTTGACCATGTTGTGTACTGTGAGTGACCACTTCAACCATAATCATGGTAACTTCAACCATGATCATGGTAACTTCAACCATGATCATGGTAACTTCAACCATGATCATTGTAACTTCAACCATGATCATGGTAACTTCAACCATCACCATGGTAACTTCAACCATCACCATGGTAACTTCAACCATCACCATGGTAACTTCAACCATCACCATGGTAACTTCAACCATCACCATGGTAATTTCAGCCATCACCATGGTAACTTCAACCATGATCATGGTAACTTCAACCATGATCATGGCAACTTCAACCATCATCATGGTAACTTCACCATGATCATGGTAACTTCAACCATCATCATGGTAACTTCAGCCATCACCATGGTAACTTCAACCATGATCATGGTAACTTTAACCATCACAATGGTAACTTCAACCATCACCATGGTAACTTCAACCATCATCATGGTAACTTCAACCATCATCATGGTAATTTCACCATCATCATGGTAACTTCAACTATCATCCTGGTAACTTCAACCACCATCATGGTAACTTCAGCCATCACCATGGTAACTTTAACCATCATCATGGTAACTTCAACCATCACCATGGTAACTTCACCATCATCATGGTAACTTCACCATCATGGTAACTTCAACCATCATCATGGTAACTTCAACCATCATCATGGTAACTTCAACCATCATCATGGTAACTTCAACCATCATCATGGTAACTTTAACCATCATCATGGTAACTTCAACCATCACCATGGTACTTCAACCATCATCATGGTAACTTCAACCATCATCATAGTAACTTCAACCATCATCATGGTAACTTCAGCCATCATCATGGTAAACCTTTAACCATCATCATGTAACTTAACCATCACATGGTAACTTGCAACCATACCATGGTACCTTTAACCATCATCATGGTAACTTTAACCATCATCATGAGTAATGTTAACCATATGGTAACTTCAACCATCATCATGGTAACTTTAACCATCATTGGTAACTCACCATCACCATGTAACTACCTTGTAACTAACTAGACAAGTGCATTTGTAACATGACGAATGTTACCTTGTAACATGACGAATGTTACCTTGTAACATGACGAGTGTTATCTTGCAACATGACTAGTGTTACCTTGTAACATGATGAATGTTACCTTGTAACATGACGAATGTTACCTTGTAACATGAGTGTTATCTTGTAACATAAGTGTTATCTTGTAATATGACGAGTGTTATCTTGTAACATGACGAGTGTTATCTTGTAACATGACGAGTGTTATCTTGTAACATGACGAGTGTTACCTTGTAACATGACGAGTGTTACCTTGTAACATGAGTGTTATCTTGTAACATGACGAGTGTTATCTTGTAACATGACGAGTGTTATCTTGTAACATGACGAGTGTTATCTTGTAACATGACGAGTGTTACCTTGTAACATGAGTGTTATTTTGTAACATGACGAGTGTTATCTTGTAACATGACGAGTGTTACCTTGTAACATGACGAGTGTTACCTTGTAACATGACGAGTGTTATCTTGTAACATGACGAGTGTTACCTTGTAACATGAGTGTTATCTTGTAACATGACGAGTGTTACCTTGTAACATGACGAGTGTTATCTTGTAACATGACGAGTGTTACCTTGTAACATAGTGTTATCTTGTAACATGACGAGTGTTACCTTGTAACATGACGAGTGTTATCTTGTAACAAGTGTTACTTTAACATGAGTGTTATCTTGTAACATGACGAGTGTTATCTTGTAACACGACGAGTGTTACCTTGTAACATGAGTGTTATCTTGTAACATGACGAGTGTTATCTTGTAACATGACGAGTGTTATCTTGTAACATGACGAGTGTTATCTTGTAACATGACGAGTGTTATCTTGTAACATGACGAGTGTTACATTGTAACATGACGAGTGTTATCTTGTAACATGACGTGTTATCTTGTAACATGACGAGTGTTATCTTGTAACATGACGAGTGTTACTTGTAACATGACGAGTGTTATCTTGTAACATGACGAGTGTTATCTTGTAACATGACGAGTGTTATCTTGTAACATGACGAGTGTTACCTTGTAACATGAGTGTTATCTTGTAACATGACGAGTGTTACCTTGTAACATGAGTGTTATCTTGTAACATGACGAGTGTTACCTTGTAACATGAGTGTTACCTTGTAGCATGACGTGTTACCATTGTAACATGAGTGTTGCCTTGTAACATGAGTGTTATCTTGTAACATGACGAGTGTTATCTTGTAAGATGACGAGTGTTATCTTGTAACATGACGAGTACTATATTTTAACATGACGAGTGTTACCTTGTAACATGACGAGTGTTACCTTGTAACATGACGAGTGTTTCCTTGTAACATGAGTGTTACCTTGTAACATGACGTGTTACAATTGTAACATGAGTGTTGCCTTGTAACATGAGTGTTACCTTGTAACATGACGAGTGTTACCTTGTAACATGAGTGTTACCTTGTAACATGAGTGTTACAATTGTAACATGAGTGTTGCCTTGTAACATGAGTGTTACCTTGTAACATGACACGTAAATACACAGAAAGAAATAACCAGAAAACAGGAGAGTGGAAAGACAACTTTCCAACAGCTTGTACGTAAATATTATTATTGAAGAAGATACAGTCAGAGGCCAGCACAGTGAACATCTCTCTTCCTCACAACACAATACTCCTGGAATATACCTGGAGAGGGTTTCGGGAGTTAACGCCCCCGCGGCCCGGTCTGTAACCAGGCCTCGTGGTGGATCAGGGCCTGATCAACCAGGCTGTTACTGCTGGCCGCACGCAAACCGACGTACGAACCACAGCCCGGGTGGTCAGGCACTGACTTTAGGTGCCTGTCCAGCGCCTTCTTGAAGACAGCCAGGGGTCTATTGGTAATCCCCCTTGTACGGGTTGTACTTATAACGGCTGCATCACGGCTGTTCACGTGATTTCCAACCTCTGCCCATGTGATCTGGCATCAGCCAATCATAGGCCTGCCTTTTTGAATGCCTCAGCGCCAGGCGGCCTAGTGTTCAGTTACCACCCAGACTCAGTGCAGGACAGACACACAGGCATAGGCTCTCAGCTCCCATATATCCAACGCCTCATTAAACGCTACCAAAAACCAAGCTCATCGTCTGTTAATATTACCAAATCTATGAAAAGAACCCCACAACACAAATGGTGACAGCTTGTGGGCCTAGATTTTGTGTAATCTGAGCAGATTTAACAAGAAGAGGAAGAAGCCGGTGTGAGAGAGTACCGCCGCGGGCGTCAATATCAACCGTCGCCAGCGACTCACCTTCCCCTCACCCTTGTCGTCATCCAAGACTCTTCTGAAGCAGTGTCTCCAGTCTTCTGGCTTCTAATTGCAAGTAAACCTCCGAAGAGTTGATCTGGGTTTTGCAATTAAGCCAATAAGTAAGCCAGTTTATGGGAAGAGCCTAAGCAAGCCTACAGTCATCCAGTGTCTCCTGCCATCCACCCAATTCTTCACTGCTGTGTGCAAGTAAGAGAATTCAGTTCACAGTCCAGAGAGCTAAGCCAGCTTCTTCAAGAAAGCCAGTTATACAAGTAAGCCAGTCGTTTCTTCAGCAAGCCAGTTCCTTGCAGTATTGTCTCCAATCGCTCTGTGCTACAAGTTGGACGCTTGTCAGAGTGATATTCACCATTCCTGTGGCTTATTGTGCAAAAAGCCACCTGGGTTAGTGGTCCCAAGGCCGTGAGAATTTTTGTACTGGCCGAACCCCGTGACGTCATCGCCCACCGCCAGCGAGTCAGGCAGCAGTGACGTCATCCACGCGCGCGCCACTCACCACCTGCGCTAGTGTAAACAAAGATACCACCTGCTCACACTTCCACTACCAGCCAATACTTTGTGGTATTTTCTACCCTATCTGGGGTACCAGCAGCATTGTTTCGGCTCACATAGCAAGTCGAGAGTGTCTTCCTTCATCCCAGAGCGCCAACGTAAAAGCTTGCTGTGTGAGTTCTTCGGTGAAAGCGCATTTCTACAAGACTCAGCAGTCAATGACCAGGAATATATTCTCTCCACCTATACCCGTCGTTCATTCATCATTAGACTCTATTCTATTATAGATATTCGTGTGTGTGAGACATTTAAGCAGTGAATTTTCTTAGTGATATTTAAAGACTTGTGTTTCAGTTTCGTGTAAATTTAGTTCAAATACTTTTTCAGTATTCAATGTATTCCGTGTCTCATTTTATATCTATGTTCCTTGTGTAAACTCGTACACATGCAGTAAGTACTTGTGTATAAATTTTCTTGTCCTTGAGTGCAGTATTTGATTGATTCGTTATTATTGCAGTGTTTATTAAGTCCCTGTCCCTTCATTTTTTTTTCCCAGTGCATTCCCTTGTGTTTTTATGCAGTGTCTGTGAATAGTTCCTTATTGTTTATGCCCCAGTGTTCCTAGTTGCATATTTCATTTTCCTGTGTTCCATTCAGTGTGTCCCATTAATTTTTGTGCCAGTATCTCATATGTTTTAGTTCAACAGACAATTTATGTTTTGTGTCAATCTGTGCCTCATTTTTTTTTTTTAATTTTTGCAGAACATGTTCATTGAATATATTTTGTCTGAAGCAGCAAGAACTATCTCTCTATATATATTTTTTAAATGCAAGATCTTATTGCATAAACTATCACATTCATTGACTGAATCTTGTTGTGTTGTGTATTCTGCAAAACTGTAAGTTTTTTTATCCTTTATTTCAGTTTGTGTATTATTGTCTTTGTGTTGATCTTATCATAATTCCTTGAACAAATTCACTCTTAATATTCATATGTAAAGTAAAGTAATATTCATTATACTCATTTTCATTAGTTTTCTTAAGTGAACTAAGAGTTAAAGTGTTCATTCTCCTTGTGCCCAGTGCAACATTGATTTTTAATTGATGCAGTAAATTGTTTATGCAATACCATACATTGATTAAACTTTAAAATTATTCTCCAGTAGTGATTACTTGTTCTAGTTATTTTTGCATACAGTGTTGTGTACTTTATTCCATTTTACTCAGTGTTATCCTGAAAAATACTAATAATTCAATGCTAGTTGTCAGCATCATAGTTAATTCTTCAGCCAGCAATGCATATTAATTCTAGTGTCCTTTTCTCTTAAGAAAATTTGTTTTCTAGTATTTTTCCAGTTGAATACAATTTTTTTTATTGTATTTCCACTTTGCATTGATTTATTATTTCTCATCTAGTACTTTTGTTTTAAATTCCAGTAGAGGAGATCACTTTGCAGTTAATCCATACAGTATTCATATTGCCTTTTATTGCAATTTGTAAAGTAATTCCTTAAATTTTTAGTCAAAATTCAGTGAGTGAGTTGTCATTTCTTATGCAGTGTACATTAGTTGTTTTAACCCCTTTTCTGCATCTAATTCAATGACTTCTTACTTTCCATTTTAACTAATTGTGTACTGTGAATATTTTACCATTCTCATTTTTACCTGAATTAGTCTTTGTGCAATTTTCATTGCAAGTATGTCTCACTTACCTTACAGTAGTGTAGCTAATGACGGCATTCAGTGCTCTAATGTTCCAAATGCCCTTGCTAAAATTCATGATAGTCCCTTAACGACTGCTAGACCTACCCAGTTACAGTGTCAATATAGTTTCCTTCGTGATCCTGATAGTTCTTTACCGACTGAAAGACAGTATCTAGCTCTTGAGCAATGTGTTTGTTCTCACAGCTTGTATCAGAGAGTTATAACAGTTCTGCGGAATGTGAAGTTCAAATTCAGTCCTGATAGCTTTGTGCATTATGTATTAACGTAGCCGAGCGGTCAAGAAACTAGTATTACTGTCACTCCTGTCTGGAATTCAGTCCCTACAATATCTTGCATGCAAGATAGCGTTCAGATGCCTAGGGTGCCGGAGGTATCCGGACCGCCTTAAGTACTGAGTCTATCCTTGCAATGTTGCTAGTTCAAGTAGTAGTTCCTCTCCAGGGGACGCTTTGTTGAAGAAAGACTACTTGAATGAGTTATAGCATCTCTCGCTGATGCAAAATCAATTGCAGAAAGCCGTTTCTGTTGCTAGTGTATTCACTAGAGTGCCAGTTGTTGTCCCTCGTGTTCCAGATAGTGTTCTTTCCAGTTGACAGTAAGTCCTTTGCAGAGTAAAGTGTCGTGTGTCAGTAATTATTACCTGCAGTGAGAGATAGTGAGAGCCATTCTCCTTTGTTCATACTTTGTGTTATTGAGCTATCTATTTCACCCGGGGAGAGTCCTTCCACTCCACCGTGCTGTTCATTCCTCCAGTAGGAAAGTGTTCCCAGTTCTTAGTGAATAAAGAAAACTCAGTTTAAGAGATTATTTGCATTTGCTAGCCGAGTCCTTACTAAGGCTGAACGCAATTTTACAGTTATGCAAATCCAATGTAGTTGCTGATGCTTTGTCGCGTCATGTCGGTGTGGTGACTGCCGATCCTCCATTTAGTGCTGAGGATGTAAAGACTACTCAAAGACAAGACCCCTTTTGATCTGGTGTGGTTCGATTCCTGCTCCAGAAAGATCTTATTCTCTCTGTGAAGCAACCAGCACCCATTAGTGACTTTGTCATGAACCAAGAATTACTGTATCGCACTCCGAGTTGGGTAATCCTAGTGAAGAGTATACCAATTAGTAATTCAACAGTGACTAGTGAAAGTAGCCTTGCAGCTAGTTCACGATGTACCAGATGTTGCACATCCTGGTATGGATCGTTCTGTGAAACAAGCCAGATTGAAATACTTTTGGCCTCGTATGTCTACCGATATTACTGAGTATGTCACAGGTCCTAATCCAATCCAGATCTTTCCTACTTCTAGTGAGCCATGGGAAAGAGTTGCACTAGATCTGTTGACCAACTTCCAATGTTCCCTCAGTGGAAACAAACATCTGTGTGTGATGGTCGATCACTTTACCAGATTTTGTGAGTTAGTTCCTATCCCAGATAAGACTGCCGGGACAGTAGCTAAAGCGTTTAAGGAACATATAATCTGTAGACATACCACTCCTAAGTCCCTCATAACAGATAATGGAGGTGAATTTTGTAAAGAGATTCTAGAAAACCTATGTGCCTTGTATAAGATTACTAAATCTACCATTGTTCCACACCATCCTGCCAGCAATGGGTTAGCAGAAAGAACGAATAAGAAAGTCCTTGATGTCTTAAGAGCTACCATCAATCCAATAGTGTAACCTGGGATGAAGTTATACCTGAATGTCGTTATTCCCTACGTACACGCCAAGTGTTGAGAAGTCCTCAAGTATCATTTGTAGATACCAGTGTAGATCCTCCTCAATCAGAAGTTGAGTTACCTATTGTAACAGAGTTTGATCCACCCAGAGATGATAATTATACTGCCTATATCAATCTCACCCTAGCAGAGTTGGGGTTAAATGTAACTAACCTGTATAGATAAATATGTAGTAAGCGTTTAACTGTGTGTTATAATATCTAATTAGTATTACTCAAATTTTTTTTTTTGTGTTCACGTTCTCTCCGAGTTCTGAGAATTAACAGTATAGATTTGAGTGCACCAGATCTATCTTGTCTGTTAATCACTATCTTCTTGTAATTATATTTCCTCAGAATTCGTAGATCACATGAAGACAGTTCGATCGAACAAATTATTTTTTTTTATCTCTTTTATCATGATTTTCTAGAATGAGCTCATTTAATTAATTCCCAAGTATCAAGATGCATCATATAGTAATGTAGATTGTTCAGTCAAGATAATATCCATGTGAAGTATAATGTTAACTGTTGTGTACTTTGACATTGTATAGAATCAGCTGAAAGTTGTTGCCTGTTGTCCTTAGTTTGTATAGTTGTATGTCGAGACGCCATACGTAGCATGCCCGAGCTGTACGGGTTGTACTTATAACGGCTGCATCACGGCTGTTCACGTGATTTCCAACCTCTGCCCATGTGATCTGGCATCAGCCAATCATAGGCCTGCCTTTTTGAATGCCTCAGCGCCAGGCGGCTAGTGTTCAGTTACCACCCAGACTCAGTGCAGGACAGACACACAGGCATAGGCTCTCAGCTCCCATATATCCAACGCCTCATTAAACGCTACCAAAAACCAAGCTCATCGTCTGTTAATATTACCAAATCTATGAAAAGAACCCCACAACACACCCTTATGTATGCTGGGAGGCAGATGAACAGTCTTGGGCCCATGACACTTATCGTGTTGTCTCTTAGTGTACTCGTCACAATTCTTATTCCAATTACTACCATCGACAAAACAGCAAGTCGTGGCACTATCATTGTTGGTGGAAAATAACTGCTCTGTTTGAGTGGGTCAACATCTGGAATATACCTGGATAGTTCCTGGGGTCAACGCCCCCGCGACCCGGTCTATGAGAGTAATGTCTGCAGTAGCCAACGTGTAATAATATAACGCTCAAATAGGACAGACAAATTTCTGTCTGTCTGATATGAAAAAAAATGAAGAGGAAGAGTACAATAATATAACGAAAAGCGTAAAAAGAATGTAAGTGGGAGCACTACGGTAGGCCTACTGGACCATTCTAGGCAAGTCAGAATTTCTTACGTTAAATTAACACAACATTCTTACTAAGACTACTTCAAAACAAAAGATGCCAAGTCAATGTTGACACTCTATAAGGCACAACCTGTCCTACACTAATATACTCTTAAGAGACCCATTTGAAGGGGGCCACTGCAGCTCTTAAACATATACACAAGACTAACTCCCCGCATATATAACACCCGTCATGCAGTGGGAACACCTTACAACCCTCAGCTGGGACAGAAAGTTGTCACAATTTACATCTGCAAAATACCGGAGGGACTGATTCGAAATTTACATGCATAAGTACTTAACTCCTTAGGAGAACACGAGGTATGAGAGACTGTACAAAGTACCTCCAGTGATAAGCCAGTGTACATGTGATACACCAGTGTACAGGTGATACACCAGTGTACAAGTGATACATCAGTGTACATGTGATACACCAGTGTACAGGTGATACACCAGTGTACATGTGATACACCAGTGTACAAGTGATACACAAGTGTACAAGTGATACATCAGTGTACATGTGATACACCAGTGTACATGTGATACATCAGTGTACAAGTGATATATCAGTGTACAAGTGATATATCAGTGTACAAGTGATATATCAGTGTACAAGTGATATATCAGTGTACAGGTGATACACCAGTGACAAGTGATATATCAGTGTACAAGTGATACACCAGTGTACAATTGATACATCAGTGTACAAGTGATATATCAGTGTACAAGTGATATATCAGTGTACAAGTGATATACCAGTGTACAAGTGATACACCAGTGTACAAGTGATATATCAGTGTACAAGTGATACACCAGTTTACAATTGATACATCAGTGTACAGGTGATACACAAGTGTACAAGTGATATATCAGTGTACAGGTGATACACCAGTGTACAGGTGATACACCAGTGTACAGGTGATACATCAGTGTACAAGTGATACACCAGTGTACAGGTGATACATCAGTGTACAGGTGATACAGCAAGAGGATACAGGGAGCTTAAAGGTTTTAAGGTGAATTACAAACGGATCTCAAGTGCTTTTGTTGTTGCTAGTGCGTTGCTAGTGCTGTTGCCGCTAGTGCGCTGTCGCTAGTGCGCTGTCGCTATGCTGCTGTCGCTAGTGCGCTGTCGCTAGTGCTGTTGCCGCTAGTGCGCTGTCACTAGTGCTGTTGCCGCTAGTGCTGTTGCCGCTAGTCGCTGTCGCTAGTGCTGTTGCCGCAGTGCTGCTGTCACTAGTGCCGTTGCCGCTAGTGCTGCTGTCGCGTGCTGCTGTCGCTAGTGCGTTGCCGCAGTGCCGCTGCGCTGTGCTGCTGTCGCCAGTGCTGCTGCCGCAGTGCTGCTGCCGCTGGCTGCTGTCGCTAGTGCCGCTGCCGCTAGTGCTGCTGTCGCTAGTGCTGCTGTCGCTAGTGCTGCTGCCGCTAGTGCTGCTGCCGCTAGTGCTGCTGCCGCTAGTGCTGCTGTCGCTAGTGCTGTTGCAGCTAGTGCTGCTGCCGCTAGTGCTGCTGCCGCTAGTGCTGCTGTCGCTAGTGCTGCTGCCGATAGTGCTGCTGTCGCTAGTGCTGTTGCAGCTAGGTGCCGCTGCCGCTAGTGCTGCTGCCGCCTAGTGCTGCTGCCGCTAGTGCCGCTGCCGCTAGTGCTGCTGTCGCCAGTGCTGTCTGCCGCCAGTGCTGCCTGCCGCCAGTGCCGCTGTCGCAGTGCGCTGTCGCTCAGTGCCGCTGCCGCCAGTGCCGCTGTCGCCAGTACTGCTGTCGCTAGTGCCGCTGTCGCTAGTGCAGCTGCCGCTAGTGCTTCGTCGATAGTGCGCTGTCGCTAGTGCTGTTGCCGCTAGTGCGCTGTCGCTAGTGCGCTGTCGCTAGTGCTGCTGTCGCTAGTGCTGTTGCCGCTAGTGCTGCTGTCGCTAGTGCTGCTGTCGCTAGTGCTGCTGTCGCTAGTGCAGCTGCCGCAGTGCTTCTGTCGATAGTGCGCTGTCGCAGTGCTGTTGCCGCTAGTGCTGCTGTCGCTAGTGCTGCTGTCGCAGTGCTGTTGCCCCCAGTGCGCTGTCGCTAGTGCTGCTCGCTAGTGCGCTGTCGCTGGCTGACGCTAGTACGCTGTCGCTAGTCCCTGCTGTCGCTAGTGCTGTTGCCGCTAGTGCCGCTGTCGCAGTGCTGCTGTCGCTAGTGCCGCTGTCGCTAGTGCTGTTGCCGCTAGTGCTGCTGTCGCTAGTGCTGCTGTCGCTAATGCTGTTGCGTCTATTGCTGCTGTCGCTAGTGCTGCTGCCGCTAGTGCTGCTGTCGCTAGTGCTGCTGTCGCTAGTGCTGCCGCCGCTAGTGCTGCTGTCGCTAGTGCTGCTGTCGCTAGTGCTGCTGTCGCTAGCTGCTACCGTGCAGATTCTTGTTACAAAACATGTAATAAGGTTCGTTAAAGATGTGATATTAACAGTAATCGCTTAATATAACATCTCACATAGTCACTGCTACCACCTTCGCATTGCTCTGGTTCTAATAAATGACTCCTCCCCGACTACCATATTTGTCTTCCTGGGACACCTGCAACACCTGGTTCAATGTCAGCTTGAGCTTCCAGCTCACTCTGTACAATATGACACTGTGTCCCAGGTGTCATGATTTGTCTACGTAAAATATATGAATAACAAATGAATATCAACGGTAATGTATATATCGACAAGTATGCTAATAGGACATGATATGTGATTTATGGCATTTTATTTATAAGACGTTTCGCCCTTTGATATACCAATGATGACGATGATGAGTGCCGACTTTATCAGTCAGTATAGTATGCAGTGTGCAGATTTGACCAGGCCTCAAGTACTTTCTATATACATGGAAAGTACTTGAGGGCCTGGTCCCAAATCTGCACACTGCCATAACAACATACTGGAGTGAGAGATATGGGAGAAAGTGTAAAATAAACCCAGTGAGGAGCAGGGTGCGGTGGGGACAATACGGGAGCACTGTATTAACATCTGGGGTCCCAGACTATTCAACATCTTACCAGAAGATATCCGAAACATCGCTGGAACCAGTGTAGAAGCCTTCAAGAGGAAACTGGACACGTATCTTCACCAGGTGCCAGATCAACCAGGCTGTGATGGATATGTGGGGCAGCGGGCCTCCAGCAGCAACAGCCTGGTTGACCAGGCAGCACCAGACGAGCCCGGCCCATGGCCGGGCCAGAGAGTAGATACTCGAACTCTTCAAAGGTATATCTAATGATAAGATAGCTGAAATCTGTAGATCATTCTCACATTTTTGCGTCGACTAAATGAAGGAGACATTTTCAAGACTGTAGCTATACTTATTAAGGTTCTAGTATTAATAAGATACTTAAATGCTATATGAAGAAATTGTAATATATAAAAATGAATAATATATTTTTTTGTGATGTAACTATGCCCGGTGGGGTATGGTAAAGACCCATTTGACCTCTGTAATCCTATTGTGACCTCTGTAATCCTATTGTGACCTCTGTATCCTATTGTGACCTCTGTAATCCTATTTTTTTTTTGCTATGGCTCACAGGATGAGCTGTGGGTGCACAATAAACTAGGTGCTGAGGCCACACAACTAATCTCAGAGAGACGTGAAGTGTAGAGATGGTTGAGTGGACGAAGTGTAGAGATGGTGAGTGAGACGTGAAGTGTAGAGATGGTCGAGTGAGACGTGAAGTGTAGAGATGGCGAGTGAGACGTGAATGTAGAGATAGTCGAGTGAGACGTGAAGTGTAGAGATGGACGAGTGAGACGTGAAGTGTAGAGATGGTCGAGTGAGACGTGAAGTGTAGAGATGGTCGAGTGAGACGTGAAGTGTAGAGATGGTCGAGTGAGACGTGAAGTGTAGAGATGGTTGAGTGAGACGTGAAGTGTAGAGATGGTCGAGTGAGACGTGAAGTGTAGAGATGGTCGAGTGAGACGTGAAGTGTAGAGATGGACGAGTGAGACGTGAAGTGTAGAGATGGTCGAGTGAGACGTGAAGTGTAGAAATGGTCGAGTGAGACGTGAAGTGTAGAGATGGTCGAGTGAGACGTGAAGTGTAGAGATGGTCGAGTGAGACGTGAAGTGTAGAGATGGACGAGTGAGACGTGAAGTGTAGAGATGGTCGACTGAGACGTGAAGTGTAGAGATGGACGAGTGAGACGTGAAGTGTAGAGATGGACGAGTGAGACGTGAAGTGTAGAGATGGTCGAGTGAGACGTGAAGTGTAGAGATGGACGAGTGAGACGTGAAGTGTAGAGATGGTCGAGTGAGACGTGAAGTGTAGAGATGGACGAGTGAGACGTGAAGTGTAGAGATGGACGAGTGAGACGTGAAGTGTAGAGATGGACGAGTGAGACGTGAAGTGTAGAGATGGACGAGTGAGACGTGAAGTGTAGAGATGGACGAGTGAGACGTGAAGTGTAGAGATGGTCGAGTGAGACGTGAAGTGTAGAGATGGACGAGTGAGACGTGAAGTGTAGAGATGGACGAGTGAGACGTGAAGTGTAGAGATGGTCGAGTGAGACGTGAAGTGTAGAGATGGACGAGTGAGACGTGAAGTGTAGAGATGGACGAGTGAGACGTGAAGTGTAGAGATGGTTGAGTGAGACGTTAAGTGTAGAGATGGACGAGTGAGACGTGAAGTGTAGAGATGGTTGAGTGAGACGTGAAGTGTAGAGATGGACGAGTGAGACATGAAGTGTAGAGATGGACGAGTGAGACGTGAAGTGTAGAGATGGACGAGTGAGACGTGAAGTGTAGAGATGGACGAGTGAGACGTGGAGTGTAGAGATGGACGAGTGAGACGTGAAGTGTAGAGATGGTCGAGTGAGACGTGAAGTGTAGAGATGGTCGAGTGAGACGTGAAGTGTAGAGATGGTTGAGTGAGACGTGACACAGTCTCTGGTGGATGAAAAGTCTTCTCAATAAAATGGTATAGAACACAAACTCTTATTAAGATAAAGGACAAAGGATGATGGAGAGTTATGTACCTTAAGGGACACAGCTTCTCACTGTGGGATTCTCTGGCTCTAACTTAATAACTTTTCTGCAAGTATTTTTACATGCTCTTACATGATCAGGCTTGTGCAAGAAAGGTATACAATACCACCGTAGTTGTGGAGATTCTGCACAACTACGGTGTTCTGCACACCAACTCCAAGACTCACGGACTGAACACCTCATCTTTTGTATATAGTTCTACTGTCTTGAAGTTATGTCCTAGAATCTGTGTTTATAAAGCCACTGGATGGCGAAACGTGTCTTCAGTTTCTTCATGATCAGTCTTGCTGAAGAAAACACAGATCTTGTGCCTTTCTGGTTGTTGCTAGCAAACACACACCAGGTTGTGTTGGTATTTTTCTTAAGAACATCATTTGAAACATATCTGTGACACAGGCCAGGAGCTATGACTCGACCCCTGCAACCACAACTAGGTGAGTACAGGATGACTCGTTCGAACTCGTTCGAACCGGGGCGTGACAAGATGGGTGTGCGTAAGAGCACATGCCGAGGCTGAGGACCCATTGGTCACATGCGCATTATGACAACAACGACAATCACTGGATTATTCTGCAAATGGAAAACAGCCACTAAATCATGTAAGATCGACGAGCATTTTACACGATCAGGATGAGAAATTCAGCGCCTTGAATGACCAAGATGGAGGTATGTGGGGCAGCGGGCCTCCAGCAGCAACAGCCTGGTTGACCAGGCAAGCACCAGACGAGCCTGGCCCATGGCCGGGCTCAGAGAGTAGATAAACTCTCGAAACTCTTCAAAGGTATATCAAAGGTAAGGTAAAAGAGGGTCGAGGTGGGACAACAACAGCAACAACAGCAGAAACATCATCAACAACAGCAACAACAACAGCAGCACAATAACAACATATGCATTATTAAAACAGACATTGAAAAACCGTGACGTGGTTAGTTCCCACGAGAGTGCATGACTGTTCCAATCTCTCAGCCCCTGATGCAACACTCATGATAGTTCCCCACCCTTCCTGTCTTGTATCAGGGCGCATGATAGTTCCCCACCCTTCCTGTCTTGTATCAGGACGCATGATAGTTCCCCACCCTTCCTGTCTTGTATCAGGGCGCATGATAGTTCCCCACCCTTCCTGTCTTGTATCAGGGCGCATGATAGCTCCCCACCCTTCCTGTCTTGTATCAGGCGCATGATAGTTCCCCACCCTTCCTGTCTTGTATCAGGCGCATGATAGCTCCCCACCCTTCCTGTCTTGTATCAGGGCGAGCATTGCAGAGCATGATAGCTCCCCACCCTTCCTGTCTTGTATCAGGGCGCATGATAGTTCCCCACCCTTCCTGTCTTGTATCAGACGCATGAGCTCCCACCCTTCCTGTCTTGTCAGGACGCATGATAGCTCCCCACCCTTCCTGTCTTGTATCAGGACGCATGATAGTTCCCCACCCTTCCTGTCTTGTATCAGGGCGCATGATAGTTCCCCACCCTTCCTGTCTTGTATCAGGACGCATGACAGCTCCCCACCCTTCCTGTCTTGTATCAGGACGCATGATAGCTCCCCACCCTTCCTGTCTTGTATCAGGGCGCATGATAGCTCCCCACCCTTCCTGTCTTGTATCAGGGCGCATGATAGTTCCCCACCCTTTCCCTTCGTATCAGGACGTGAAGCTCCACCCTTCCTGTCTTGTATCAGGACGCATGATAGCTCCCCACCCTTCCTGTCTTGTATCAGGACGCATGATAGTTCCCCACCCTTCCTGTCTTGTATCAGGGCGCATGATAGTCCCCACCCTTCCTGTCTTGTATCAGGGTTAGCGCATGGATCAGCCTTCCCACCCTTCCTGTCTTGTATCAGGACGCATGATAGCTCCCCACCCTTCCTGTCTTGTATCAGGACGCATGATAGCTCCCCACCCTTCCTGTCTTGTATCAGGACGCATGATAGTTCCCCACCCTTCCTGTCTTGTATCAGGACGCATGATAGCTCCCCACCCTTCCTGTCTTGTATCAGGACGCATGATAGCTCCCACCCTTCCTGTCTTGTATCAGGGCGCATGATAGCTCCCCACCCTTCCTGTCTTGTATCAGGCGCATGATAGCTCCCCACCCTTCCTGTCTTGTATCAGGACGCATGATAGCTCCCCACCTTCCTGTCTTGTATCAGGACGCATGATAGCTCCCCACCCTTCCTGTCTTGTATCAGGGCGCATGATAGTTCCCCACCCTTCCTGTCTTGTATCAGGGCGCATGATAGCTCCCCACCCTTCCTGTCTTGTATCAGGACGCATGATAGCTCCCCACCCTTCCTGTCTTGTATCAGGACGCATGATAGCTCCCCACCCTTCCTGTCTTGTATCAGGACGCATGATAGCTCCCCACTCTTCCTGTCTTGTATCAGGACGCATGATAGCTCCCCACCCTTCCTGTCTTGTATCAGGGCGCATGATAGTCCCCACCCTTCCTGTCTTGTATCAGGACGCATGATAGCTCCCACCCTTCCTGTCTTGTATCAGGACGCATGATAGTCCCCACCCTTCCTGTCTTGTATCAGGACGCATGATAGCTCCCACCCTTCCTGTCTTGTATCAGGACGCATGATAGCTCCCCACCCTTCCTGTCTTGTATCAGGACGCATGATAGCTCCCACCCTTCCTGTCTTGTATCAGGCGATGATAGTCCCCACCCTTCCTGTCTTGTATCAGGACGCATGATAGCTCCCCACCCTTCCTGTCTTGTATCAGGACGCATGATAGCTCCCCACCCTTCCTGTCTTGTATCAGGACGCATGATAGCTCCCCACTCCTTCCGTACTCTGTATCAGGACGCATGATAGCTCCCCACCCTTCCTGTCTTGTATCAGGCGCATGATAGTTCCCCACCCTTGTTGTCTTGTATCAGGGCGCATGATAGTTCCCCACCCTTCCTGTCTTGTATCAGGACGCATGATAGCTCCCCACCCTTGTTGTCTTGTATCAGGGCGCATGATAGTTCCCCACCCTTGTTGTCTTGTATCAGGGCGCATGATAGCTCCCCACCCTTGTTGTCTTGTATCAGGGCGCATGATAGTTCCCCACCCTTCCTGTCTTGTATCAGGACGCATGATAGCTCCCCACCCTTGTTGTCTTGTATCAGGGCGCATGATAGCTCCCCACCCTTGTTGTCTTGTATCAGGGCGCATGATAGCTCCCCACCCTTTCTGTCTTGTATCAGGGAGCATGATAGTTCCCCACCCTTCCTGTCTTGTATCAGGGCGCATGATAGCTCCCCACCCTTCCTGTCTTGTATCAGGACGCATGATAGCTCCCCACCCTTCTTGTCTTATATCAGGGCGCATGATAGCTCCCCACCCTTGTTGTCTTGTATCAGGGCGCATGATAGCTCCCCACCCTTGTTGTCTTGTATCAGGGCGCATGATAGTTCCCCACCCTTGTTGTCTTGTATCAGGACGCATGATAGCTCCCCACCCTTCCTGTCTTGTATCAGGACGCATGATAGCTCCCCACCCTTGTTGTCTTGTATCAGGACGCATGATAGCTCCCCACCCTTGTTGTCTTGTATCAGGGCGCATGATAGTTCCCCACCCTTGTTGTCTTGTATCAGGACGCATGATAGCTCCCCACCCTTCCTGTCTTGTATCAGGACGCATGATAGCTCCCCACCCTTCCTGTCTTGTATCAGGGCGCATGACAGCTCCCCACCCTTCCTGTCTTGTATCAGGGCGCATGACAGCTCCCACCCTTCCTGTCTTGTATCAGGCGCATGATAGCTCCCCACCCTTCCTGTCTTGTATCAGGGCGCATGATAGCTCCCACCCTTGTTGTCTTGTATCAGGCGCATGATAGCTCCCCACCCTGTTGTCTTGTATCAGGCGCATGATAGCTCCCCACCCTTCCTGTCTTGTATCAGGGCGCATGATAGCTCCCCACCCTTCCTGTCTTGTATCAGGGCGCATGATAGCTCCCCA
The DNA here is from genome assembly GCA_009830355.1 of Cherax destructor. Taxonomy (NCBI): domain Eukaryota; kingdom Metazoa; phylum Arthropoda; class Malacostraca; order Decapoda; family Parastacidae; genus Cherax; species Cherax destructor. Next base: position 19,329 of record WNWK01011146.1, on the reverse strand, counting down.
CCCTTCCTGTCTTGTATCAGGACGCATGACAGCTCCCCACCCTTCCTGTCTTGTATCAGGGCGCATGATAGCTCCCCACCCTTCCTGTCTTGTATCAGGACGCATGATAGCTCCCCACCCTTCCTGTCTTGTATCAGGACGCATGATAGCTCCCCACCCTTGTTGTCTTGTATCAGGGCGCATGATAGCTCCCCACCCTTGTTGTCTTGTATCAGGGCGCATGATAGTTCCCCACCCTTGTTGTCTTGTATCAGGGCGCATGATAGTTCCCCACCCTTGTTGTCTTGTATCAGGGCGCATGATAGTTCCCCACCCTGTTGTCTTGTATCAGGCGCATGACAGCTCCCCACCCTTGTTGTCTTGTATCAGGGCGCATGACAGCTCCCCACCCTTCCTGTCTTGTATCAGGGCATGATAGCCCCACCCTTGTTGTCTTGTATCAGGGCGCATGATAGTTCCCCACCCTTGTTGTCTTGTATCAGGGCGCATGATAGCTCCCCACCCTTCCTGTCTTGTATCAGGGAGCATGATAGCTGGTGACAGTAGAAATTTGACAGAAGCTGGTGACGGTAGGAGATACTGAATGCAAAGTGTGACGATGAGATACTGAATGCAAGAAGCTGATGACGTGAGTACCACAGCCAAGTCTGGTGACAGGGGAGATCACTTCCCAAGCTGGTGACAGAGATGATATACTGCACAGAGGCGACGTGGATACTCGCACCAGCTTGATCGGGTGAGGAGTACCTTGCTTGCATCAGTGGTGACAGTAGATACTGACAGTACACACTTGTGCTGTCAGGAGATATGACAGCCAAGTTGCTGACAGGTAGGAGATACTACAGCCTAAGCTGGTGACAGTGGAGATACTCACAGCCTAGCTGTACGGTGGGGAGATACTGACGCTACAGTCTGTGACGGGGAGATATCCCCCTTGCAGCTGGTACAGTGGAGATACTCACACCCACCTGCTGTACGAGATGATACTCCGCACATCTGGTGTCTTATATCAGAAAAAAAAAAAAAAAAAAAAAAAAAAAAAAAAAAAAAAAAAAAAAAAAAAAAAAAAAAAAAAAAAAAAAAAAAAAAAAAAAAAAAAAAAAAAAAAAAAAAAAAAAAAAAAAAAAAAATCAGGCGCATGATAGTTCCCCACCCTTGTTGTCTTGTATCAGGCGCATGATAGCTCCCACCCTTGTTGTCTTGTATCAGGCGCATGAAGCCCCCACCCTTCCTGTCTTGTATCAGGCGCATGATAGCTCCCCACCCTTTTGTCTTGTATCAGGACGCATGACAGTCCCCACCCTTCCTGTCTTGTATCAGGGCGCATGATAGTTCCCCACCCTTCCTGTCTTGTATCAGGGCGCATGATAGCTCCCACCCTTGTTGTCTTGTATCATGGCGATGATAGCTCCCCACCCTTGTTGTCTTGTATCAGGCGCATGATAGCTCCCCACCCTTGTCTTGTATCAGGGCGCATGATAGCTCCCCACCCTTCCTGTCTTGTATCAGGCGCATGATAGCTCCCCACCCTTCCTGTCTTGTATCAGGACGCATGACAGCTCCCACCCTTCCTGTCTTGTATCAGGGCGCATGAAGCTCCCACCCTTCCTGTCTTGTATCAGGCGCATGATAGCTCCCCACCCTTCCTGTCTTGTATCAGGACGCATGATAGCTCCCCACCCTTGTTGTCTTGTATCAGGGCGCATGATAGTTCCCCACCCTTGTTGTCTTGTATCAGGGCGCATGATAGTTCCCCACCCTTGTTGTCTTGTATCAGGGCGCATGATAGTTCCCCACCCTTGTTGTCTTGTATCAGGGCGCATGATAGTTCCCCACCCTTGTTGTCTTGTATCAGGGCGCATGACAGCTCCCCACCCTTGTTGTCTTGTATCAGGGCGCATGACAGCTCCCCACCCTTCCTGTCTTGTATCAGGGTGCATGATAGCTCCCCACCCTTGTTGTCTTGTATCAGGGCGCATGATAGTTCCCCACCCTTGTTGTCTTGTATCAGGGCGCATGATAGCTCCCCACCCTTCCTGTCTTGTATCAGGGAGCATGATAGCTGGTGACAGTAGAAATTGACAGCAGAAGCTGGTGACGGTAGGAGATACTGAATGCAGAAGCTGGTGACGGTAGGAGATACTGAATGCAGAAGCTGGTGACGGTAGGAGATACTGACAGCACAAGCTGGTGACGGTAGGAGATACTGACAGCACAAGCTGGTGACGGTAGGAGATACTGACAGCAGAAGCTGGTGACGGTAGGATACTGACAGCACAAGCTGGTGACGGTAGGAGATACTGACAGCACAAGCTGGTGACGGTAGGAGATACTGACAGCACAAGCTGGTGACGGTAGGAGATACTGACAGCACAAGCTGGGACGGTAGGAGATACTGACAGCACAAGCTGGTGACGGTAGGAGATACTGACAGCACAAGCTGGTGACGGTAGGAGATACTGACAGCACAAGCTGGTGACGGTAGGAGATACTGACAGCACAAGCTGGTGACGGTAGGAGATACTGACAGCACAAGCTGGTGACGGTAGGAGATACTGACAGCACAAGCTGGTGACGGTAGGAGATACTTACAGCACAAGCTGGTGACGGTAGGAGATACTGACAGCACAAGCTGGTGACGGTAGGAGATACTGACAGAACAAGCTGGTGACGGTAGGAGATACTGACAGCACAAGCTGGTGACGGTAGGAGATACTGACAGCACAAGCTGGTGACGGTAGGAGATACTGACAGCACAAGCTGGTGAAGGTAGGAGATGGAAAAATAGACACAAATGCAGTATAATGCGAATTTTTATTGACTACGTTTCGCCCACACAGTGGGGCTTTATCAAGTCACAAACAGATCTGTTGGTGACTTGATAAAGCCCACTGCGTGGGCGAAACGTAGTCAATAAAGGATCACATTATACTGAATGTGTCTATTTTTCCATGGTTTCGCTATTATATACCAGTAATGTCGACAGCAGGAGCAACAACAGTCAGTGTATACGACACCTTGTGTTACCCTGGTAACACAAGGTGTTGCTACACACTTACAAGTACCACCTGGACGGTATCACTCACAAGCACCACCTGGACGGTATCACTCACAAGCACCACCTGGACGGTATCACTCACAAGCACCACCTGGACGGTATCACTCACAAGCACCACCTGGACGGTATCACTCACAAGCACCACCTGGACGGTATCACTCACAAGCACCACCTGGACGGTACCACTCACAAGCACCACCTGGACGATACCACTCACAAGCACCACCTGGGCGGTACCACTCACAAGCACCACCTGGAAGGTACCACTCACAAGCACCACCTGGACGGTACCACTCACAAGCACCACCTGGACGGTACCACTCACAAGCACCACCTGGACGGTACCACTCACAAGCACCACCTGGACGGTACCACTCACAAGCACCACCTGGACGGTACCACTCACAAGCACCACCTGGACGGTACCACTCACAAGCACCACCTGGACGGTACCACTCACAAGCACCACCTGGACGGTACCACTCAGAAGCACCACCTTGACGGTACCACTACAAGCACCACCTGGACGGTACCCTCACAAGCACCACCTTGACGGTACCACTCAGAAGCACCACCTGGACGGTACCACTCACAAGCACCACCTGGACGGTACCACTCACAAGCACCACCTGGACGGTACCACTCACAAGCACCACCTGGACGGTACCACTCACAAGCACCACCTGGACGGTACCACTCACAAGCACCACCTGGACGGTATCACTCACAAGCACCACCTGGACGGTACCACTCAAAGCACCACCTGGACGGTACCACTCACAAGCACCACCTGGACGGTACCACTCACAAGCACCACCTGGACGGTATCACTCACAAGCACCACCTGGACGGTACCACTCACAAGCACCACCTGGACGGTACCACTCACAAGCACCACCTGGACGGTACCACTCACAAGCACCACCTTGACGGTACCACTCACAAGCACCACCTGGACGGTACCCCTCACAAGCACCACCTTGACGGTACCACTCACAAGCACCACCTGGACGGTACCACTCACAATCACCACCTGGACGGTACCACTCACAAGCACCACCTGGACGGTAAACTCACAAGCACCACCTGGACGGTACCACTCACAAGCACCACCTGGACGGTACCACTCACAAGCACCACCTGGACGGTACCACTCACAAGCACCACCTGGACGGTACCACTCACAAGCACCACCTGGACGGTACCACTCACAAGCACCACCTGGACGGTATCACTCACAAGCACCACCTGGACGGTACCACTCATAAGCACCACCTGGACGGTACCACTCACAAGCACCACCTGGACGGTACCACTCACAAGCACCACCTGGACGGTATCACTCACAAGCACCACCTGGACGGTACCACTCACAAGCACCACCTGGACGGTACCACTCACAAGCACCACCTGGACGGTACCACTCACAAGCACCACCTTGACGGTACCACTCACAAGCACCACCTTGACGGTACCACTCACAAGCACCACCTGGACGGTACCCCTCACAAGCACCACCTTGACGGTACCACTCACAAGCACCACCTAAACGGTACCACTCACAAGCACCACCTGGACGGTACCACTCACAAGCACCACCTTGACGGTACCACTCACAAGCACCACCTGGACGGTACCCCTCACAAGCACCACCTTGACGGTACCACTCACAAGCACCACCTGGACGGTACCACTCACAATCACCACCTGGACGGTACCACTCACAAGCACCACCTGGACGGTAAACTCACAAGCACCACCTGGATGGTACCACTCACAAGCACCACCTGGACGGTACCACTCACAAGCACCACCTGGACGGTACCACTCACAAGCACCACCTGGACGGTACCACTCACAAGCACCACCTGGACGGTACCCCTCACAAGCACCACCTTGACGGTACCACTCACAAGCACCACCTAAACGGTACCACTCACAAGCACCACCTGGACGGTACCCCTCACAAGCACCACCTTGACGGTACCACTCACAATCACCACCTGGACGGTACCACTCACAAGCACCACCTGGACGGTACCACTCACAAGCACCACCTGGACGGTACCACTCACAAGCACCACCTGGACGGTACCACTCACAAGCACCACCTGGACGGTACCACTCACAAGCACCACCTGGACGGTACCACTCACAAGCACTGAGCAACGTCTCCTGCAACATGACAAGAGTTTGCAACAATAAGGACCAAGATAATTTACAATCTGGCCATGACCTGTTGAGCTGGTGGTGAGGGTGGGGTGGTGAGGGTGGGCGTGAGGGTGGGGTGGTAAGTGGGCGTGAGGGTGGGGTGGCGAGTGGGCGTGAGGGTAGGGTGGTGAGTGGGGGTGGTAAGTGGGCGTGAGGGTGGGGTGATGAGTGGGCGTGAGGGTGGGGTGATGAATGGGCGTGAGGGTGGGGTGATGAGTGGGCGTGAGGGTGGGGTGGTTAGTGGGCGTGATCATGGGGTGATGAGTGGGCGTGAGGGGGGGGTGAGTTTGGGTGGTGAGTGGGCGTGAGGGTGGGGTGGTTAGTGGGCGTTAGGGTGGGGTGATAAGTGGGCGTGAGGGTGGGGTGCTGGAGGTGGCCAGCAGCACGTGCTGGAGGTGGCCAGCAGCACGTGCTGAAGCCTTGACCTCTGACACTTGTACACCAGCACCAACCAGCAGGTCCCCACCTGCCTAGATCTGAACTACCGCCTTTAACAACCCAATACAATTCACTGGAACACCTACACGCACACACATTTCACTGGAACACCTACACGCACACACAATTCACTGGAACACCTACACGCACACACAATTCACCACTACACCACACACAGTGTTAAGAGTCACGGCTTAATCTACACATGCAATGTAGATTAATATCATGGAGATATTAACCCAGGTTAATGTCTCCCTGAGGTTCTCTTCCCCAGGATGCCACCCACAATACTGGTGTTGGTGGTGACTGCACCCACACCATCTCTCCACCTCCTCCCACAACACCAGAACCAGTAAACCACCTGTGTCCACCACCTTGATGGTATCTGCACCGGCCTGCAACATGACCCATTGAGAAACAAGAAAAAAATACCCAGGGATGAGATAGAAACTGTGGTTACAACTGTGACTTTGCTGAGACACATGTCTTATGAGGCAGAACTAGACTTATTCCAGGATACATAAAGGAAGAACAAGACTTGTTCCAGAATACATAAAGTAAGGAAGAACAAGACTTGTTCCAGGATACATAAAGTAAGGAAGAACAAGACTTGTTCCAGGATACATAAAGGAAGAACAAGACTTGTTCCAGAATACATAAAGGAAGAACAAGACTTGTTCCAGAATACATAAAGTAAGGAAAAACAAGACTTGTTCCAGAATACATAAAGTAAGGAAGAACAATATTTGTTCCATGATACATAAAGTAACTAAGAACAAGAGATACATCATCAAATAACCTTAACCAAATTTTTATTAAAGTTTTTAAGCCTCTCTCCTGATTTTTGCAAGACTCGTGAAAAACATAACAACGAGGAAAAAAAAAAGAATTCCCCCATCCCCTACTTTTAACAATATTTTTCTATTAAGGGAAAAGGTTGCAATCAAAGAATAATGTTCCTTGGGGAATTTGTGAGGATATTCTGGGACAGGGCGAGATTGACCCACGGCCAGTGAGTCTTAGAACTCTGATTCATCTGCCATCGTGTTATTACGGTTTTGTGAGTCGTACTGTCAACACACCTATGGAACTCGCAGCTCTGTACTTTGTAAACACTCGGTAGCTTCTCCTGCCAGTGGCAGGAGAAGCTACCGAGAAAGTGGACGAGACCAATGTCTCGTCCACTTTCTCAGCGCTCTCTCTCTCTCTCTCTCTCTCATCTCGCTTTCTGTGATCACTATGATCGGGTGACCTCCCGAGATCACTGTGATCGGGTGACCTCCCGGGATCACTGATCGGGTGACCTCCAAGGATCAGTGATCGGGTGACCTCCAGGGATCACTGTGATCGGGTGACCTCCAAGGATCAGTGATCGGGTGACCTCCAGGGATCACTGTGATCGGGTGACCTCCCGGGATCACTGTGATCGGGTGACCTCCCGGGATCACTGTGATCGGGTGACCTCCCGGGATCACGGTGATCGGGTGACCTCCCGGGATCACGGTGATCGGGTGACCTCCCGGGATCACGGTGATCGGGTGACCTCCCGGGATCACGGTGATCGGGTGACCTCCCGGGATCACTGTGATCGGGTGACCTCCCGGGATCACGGTGATCGGGTGACCTCCCGGGATCACGGTGATCGGGTGACCTCCCGGGATCACGGTGATCGGGTGACCTCCAGGGATCACGGTGCTCGGGTGACCTCCGGGATCACTGTGATCGGGTGACCTCCGGGATCACTGTGATCGGGTGACCTCCGGGATCACGGTGATCGGGTGACCTCCGGGATCACGGTGATCGGGTGACCTCCGGGATCACGGTGATCGGGTGACCTCCGGGATCACGGTGATCGGGTGACCTCCAGGGATCACGGTGATCGGGTGACCTCCAGGGATGACGGTGATCGGGTGACCTCCAGGGATCACGGTGATCGGGTGACCTCCGGGATCACGGTGATCGGGTGACCTCCAGGGATGACGGTGATCGGGTGACCTCCAGGGATGACGGTGATCGGGTGACCTCCGGGATCACTGTGATCGGGTGACCTCCAGGGATCACGTGTGATCGTGACCTCCAGGGATACGGTGATCAGGTGACCTCCAGGGATAACGTGATCGTGACCTCCAGGGATACGGTGATCGGGTACTCTCAGGGATGACGTGATCGGGTGACCTCCAGGGATACGGTCAGATACTGGTGACCTCCAGGATACGGATCAGTACTGGTATCCGGAAAGGTGACCTCGGGATACGGCTGATCTGGTGACCTCAGGATGACGTGCATCGGGGACCTCCAGGGATCACTGTGATCGGGATGACCATCCAGGATACTTGGATCCAGCAGTCTTGGATACCCAGCGATACTTGGCATCCCGCGTATACTCTGGATACCACGAGGATGACCCAGCAAGCATACTTGGCATACCCAGCAAGCATACTTGGCATACCCAGCCAGCATACTTGGCATACCCAGCAAGCATACTTGGCATACCCAGCAAGCATACTTGGCATACCCAGCCAGCATACTTGGCATACCCAGCCAGCATACTTGGCATACCCAGCCAGCATACTTGGCATCCCAGCAAGCATACTTGGCATACCCAGCAAGCATACTTGGCATACCCAGCCAGCATACTCGGCATACCCAGCCAGCATACTTGGCATACCCAGCCAGCATACTTGGCATACCCAGCAAGCATACTTGGCATACCCAGCCAGCATACTTGGCATACCCAGCCAGCATACTTGGCATACCCAGCAAGCATACTTGGCATACCCAGCAAGCATACTTGGCATACCCAGCCAGCATACTTGGCATACCCAGCAAGCATACTTGGCATACCCAGCAAGCATACTTGGCATACCCAGCAAGCATACTTGGCATACCCAGCCAGCATACTTGGCATACCAGCAGCATACTTGGCATACCCAGCCAGCATACTTGGCATACCCAGCCAGCATACTTGGCATACCCAGCAAGCATACTTGGCATACCCAGCCAGCATACTTGGCATACCCAGCAGCATACTTGGCATACCCAGCAAGCATACTTGGCATACCCATGCAATTAGCAAATACTTGGCATACCCAGCCAGCATACTTGGCATACCCAGCTGTAAGCATACTTGGCATACCCAGCAAGCATACTTGGCATACCCAGCAAGCATAGTTGGCATACCCAGCCAGCAACTTGGCATCCCCAGCCAGCATACTTGGCATACCCCAGCAAGCATACTTGGCATACCACAGCTAGCATACCAGCGAGTGCATCTGAACACCTTGCCCCATGCTTCAAACTTCACACTATTGAGTGCTACACTAGCGCAGTGTGACCAGCTATAAGCAGCTAGTGACCACACAAGCCATGCTCACACTAGCAGTGTACACACTAGACAGTGACCACACTAGCCAGTGACCACACTAGCCAGTGCCACCAGCAGCACCACACAGCCAGCGACCACACTAGCCAGTGACCACACTAGCCAGGACCACACTAGCCAGTGACCACACTAGCCAGTGACCACACTAGCCAGTGACCACACAGCCAGTGCCACACAGCACACACGCGACCACACCAGCCAGCGACCACACCAGCCAGTGACCACCAGCCAGTGACCACAAGCCAGTGACCACACAAGCCAGTGACCACACCAGCCAGCGACCACACCAGCCAGTGACCACACAGCCAGTGACCACACTAGCCAGTGACCACACCAGCCAGCGACCACCACTAGCCAGCGACCACGCGTACCACAGCCAGGACCACACCAGCAGCGACCACTAGCCAGCGACCACACCAGCCAGCGACCACACTAGCCAGCGACCACACGCCACGACCACAGCCAGCGACCACACAGCCAGCGACCACTAGCCAGTGACCACACTAGCCAGTGACCACACTAGCCAGCGACCACACCAGCCAGCGACCACACCAGCCAGCGACCACACTAGCCAGTGACCACACTAGCCAGTGACCACACTAGCCAGTGACCACACGAGCCAGTGACCACACCAGCCAGCGACCACACCAGCCAGCGACCACACTAGCCAGTGACCACACTAGCCAGTGACCACACTAGCCAGTGACCACACTAGCCAGTGACCACACGAGCCAGTGACCACACCAGCCAGCGACCACACCAGCCAGCGACCACACTAGCCAGTGACCACACTAGCCAGTGACCACACTAGCCAGTGACCACACTAGCCAGTGACCACACGAGCCAGTGACCACACCAGCCAGCGACCACACTAGCCAGCGACCACACTAGCCAGCGACCACACCAGCCAGCGACCACACTAGCCAGTGACCACACTAGCCAGCGACCACACCAGCCAGCGACCACACTAGCCAGTGACCACACTAGCCAGTGACCACACTAGCCAGTGACCACACTAGCCAGTGACCACACGAGCCAGTGACCACACCAGCCAGCGACCACATTAGTGTGTGTGTTAGTTAGTTGTTAGTTACCATTTTGTCCTAGGCACATGTCGATTAGACACTAGGCCTGTTGTATGTATGTGTGTGTGTGTGTACTCACCTAATTGTGGTTGCAGGGGTCGAGACTCAGCTCCTGGCCCCGCCTCTTCGCTGTCTGCTACTGGGTCTCTGCTCTCCCTGCTCCATGAGCTTTATCATACCTTGTCTTAAAACTATGTATGGTTCCTGCCTCCACTATATCTTTCTCTAGTCCATTCCACTTCCTGACTACTCTGTGGCTGAAGAAATGTTTCCTGACATCCCTTTGACTCATCTGAGTCTTCAGCTTCCAGTTGTGTCCCCTTGTTTCTGTGTTCCCTCTCTGAAACAACCTGTCACTATCTACCTTGTCAATTCCCCGCAGTATTTTGTATGTCGTTATCATGTCTCCTCTGACCCTTCTTTCCTCCAGTGTTGTTAGTCCTATTTCCCTCAACCTTTCTTCATAAGACAGACCCCTGAGTTGTGGAACTAACCTTGTCGCAAACCTTGCACTTTCTCTAGTTTCCTTACGTGCTTGACCAGGTGTGGTTCCAGACTGGTGCTGCATATTCTAGTATGGGCCTGACGTACACGGTATACAGTGTCTTGAACGATTCCTTGTTAAGGTAACGGAACGCTAATCTAAGGTTTGCCAGACGCCCATATGCTGCCGCAGTTATCTGGTTGATGTGTGCCTCCGGAGACGTGCTAGGCGTTATACTCACTCCAAGGTCTTTCTCCTTTGCCGAGGTTTGTAGCCTTTGTCCGCCTAGCTTGTACTCTGTCAGCGGTCTTCTTTGCCCTTCTCCGATCCTCATGACTTTGCATTTGGAGGGATTGAATTCGAGAAGCCAACTGCTAGACCAGATGTCGAGCTTGTCCAGGTCTGTTTGCAGCCATGCCTGGTCCTCTTCCGATGTGATTCTCCTCATTATTTTCACATCATCCGCGAATAGAGACACTTCTGAGTCTATCCCGTCCGTCATGTCATTTACATATACCAGGAATAACACTGGTCCTAGGACTGACCCCTGCGGTACACCGCTCGTCACAGGCGCCCACTGTGATACCTCACCACGCACCATGACCCGTTGTTGCCTCCTTTGAGGTATTCCCTGATCCATTCCAGTGCCCTTCCTGTTATACCTGCTTGTTCTTCCAACTTCTTTACTAATCTCATGTGAGGAACTGTGTCGAAGGCCTTCCTGCAGACCAGGAAAATGCAATCAACCCCCTTCTCTCTCCTGCCTTACCTCTGTTACTTTATCATAGAACTCTAGGAGGTTTGTTACACAGGATTTGCCTTCCCGGAATCCATGCTGTCTGGTGTTTATTATCCTGTTCCGCTCAAGGTGTTCCACCATTCTTTTCCTGATGATTTTCTCCAGGACTTTGCACACTATACATGTAAGTGACACCGGTCTATAGTTTAGTGCCTCTTTTCTGTCTCCTTTTTTAAAAATGGGGACTACGTTGGCCTTCTTCCATACCTCAGGTAGCTGCCCAGTTTCAAGGGATGTGTTGAATATTGTGGTAAGTGGCACACTCAGTACCTCAGCTCCTTCCCGAAGAACCCACGGGGAGATATTGTCCGGACCCATCGCCTTTGAGGTATCAAGGTCACTGAGTAACTGCTTCACTTCCTCCTCAGTTGTGTGTATGCCCTCTAGCACTTGGTACATCCCTTGTTGGTGACGAACCATGTCCTGTCTACCCAGCTGCCTTCCTTCCTCCATTGTGAATACTTCCTTAAACCTCAAGTTGAGCTCCTCACATACCTCTTGATCATTACTTGTGAGTTCCCCATCTTCTCTCCTCAGCCTTATCACCTGATCCTTGACTGTTGTCTTCCTTCTGATGTGACTGAACATCAGTTTCGGGTCGGACTTAACTTTCGATGCTATGTCGTTTTCGTACTGTTTCTGGGCCTCCCTCCGTACTTGTGCATACTCGTTTCTAGCTCTCCTACTAATCTCTTTGTTTACTTGGGTTCTTTGCCTTCTGTACCGTTTCCATTCTCTGATACTCTGATTCTTTGCCTCCCTGCACCTTTGGGTAAACCAGGGGCTCTTTCTGGCCTTCCCATTTAAACATTTGCCTCTGATATACCTTTGATATACCTTTGAAGAGTTTCGAGAGTATCTACTCTCTGAGCCCGGCCATGGGCCAGGCTCGTCTGGTGCTTGCCTGGTCAACCAGGCTGTTGCTGCTGGACGCCCGCTGCCCCACATATCCATCACAGCCTGTTTGATCTGGCACCTGGTGAAGATATTTGTCCAGTTTCCTCTTGAAGGCTTCTACACTGGTTCCAGCCGTGTTTCGGATATCTTCTGGTAAGATGTTGAATAGTCTGGGACCCCGGATGTTAATACAGTGCTCCCGTATTGTCCCCACCGCACCCCTGCTCCTCACTGGGTTTATTTTACACTTTCTCCCATATCTCTCACTCCAGTATGTTGTTATGGCAGTGTGCAGATTTGGGACCAGGCCCTCAAGTACTTTCCATGTATATATTATCATGTACTCTCTCTCCTCCGCTCCAATGAGTACATGTTCAAGACTTGAAGGCGTTCCCAATAATTTAGATGTTTCAATGGCTCAATGTGAGCCGTAAACGATCTCTGGATTTGTTCCAGCTCTGCTATTTCTCCTGCCCTGAACGGGGCCGTCAGCACTGAGCAGTATTCTAAGTGAGGGAGCACTAGCGATTTGAATAGTGTCACCATCGGCATTATTTCCCTTGTTTTGAAAGTTCTCAATACCCACCCCGTCATCTTCCTGGCTGTTGTGATCTTTGTCTTGTTATGGTCTTTAAACGACAGATCAGCAGACATAATTATTCCCAAGTCCTTTACGTGTTCCTTTCGTTCTATGTGGTGACCTCTTGCGTTTTGTATATAGTGTTCCTTTTGAGTTCTTCATTTTTTCCATACCTAAGCAGCTGAAACTTATCACCATTGAACGTCATGTTGTTCTCCACTGCCCATTGGAAGACCCTGCTTATGTCGTCCTGTAATTTTTCAGTGTCCTCTACCGTAGTGACTTTCATGCTTATTTTAGTGTCATCTGCAAATGATGATACAAAAGTGTGCTGGTGTTTTTATCTATGTCTGCTATGAGGATGAGAAACAGCAGAGGTGCCAGGACAGTGCCTTGGGGCACTGAGCTTTTGACCTCGCTGATGCTGGATCTTGCCCTGTTCACTACTACTTTTTGTGTTCTTTGTGTTAGGAACTCAAAATCCATCTGCCTACCTTCCCGTAATGCCTATGGCCCTCATTTTGTGCGCTATCACTCCATGATCGCATTTGTCAAACCCCTTTTGCAAAATCTGTGTAAATCACATCTGCGTTTTGGTCGTCCTCCAATGCCTCCGTAATTCTGTCATAATGGTTCAGCAGCTGTGACAGGCATGATCGACCCGCTCTAAAGCCATGCTGGTTCGGGTTATGTTGGTTGTGCTGGTCCATGAACTTTGTAATCTGCCGTCTCATCACTCTTTCAAAGATTTTTATGATGTGAGAAGTGAGGGCTACTGGTCTGTAATTTTTAGCTAGTGCTCTACTACCTCCCTTATGCAAAGGAGCTATGTCTGCACTCTTTAAGGCCTCTGGAATTTCACCTAGATCTAAGCTCTTTCTCCACAGAATACTAAGGGCTCTTGCTAATGGTACTTTGCACTGCTTTATAAATAAAGCATTCCATGAATCTGGTCCAGGTGCTGAGTGAGTGGGCATGTTGGCCATTTCTTTTCGAAATCTATGGGATTTGTACTAATGTCGGTTAGGTGGTCTGCGCAGCCTTCTGCTGAGTGAAAAATATTTCTGCATTTTCTACCTTGCTGTCATTTAGTGGGTTGCTGAACACTGACTCATACTGTTCTTTTAGAATTTCACTCATTTCCTGTTCATCGTCCGTATACGAATCTCCTCTCAATAATGGTCCAATTCTACAGGTAGTTCTTTGCTTGGATTTTGCATAGGAGTAGAAATATTTTGGGTTTCTTGCAATATCCTGTATGGCTCTTTGTTCCCTTTGTACTTCTTCTGTCAGGTATGACATCTTAAGTTTTTGTTCTAATTCCGTGATCTCTCGGTTAAGGCTATCTCTCTTCTGTTGCAACATAACTGTGTTTTTCAGCAATTCAGTAACCCGTTTTCTTCTCCTGTACCATCTCCTACGCTCTCTCTCTATATCTGATCTTCTTCGGGGTTTCTCAATGGTACGTGTTTCATACATACCTTGTATGCTTCTGTATTCAGCTTCTCTAGGCACTGGTGGGGATTTAGGGTGCTCATGTCTGATTCCCATGATATGTCTGATAGCTCTTGGTTTATTTTTCCCAGTCAATTCTATGGTTATTAAAATTAAACTTACTGAACATTCCGTCTCTAACATTAGTGTCGCAGTTCCCTAACCCTGAGTTAATACTAGTTTGAACTTCTATGATGTTATGATCAGAGTATATTGTTTTTGTAACTGTTATGTCTCTGATTAATTCCTCGTTGTTTGTGAATATCAAATCCAGGGTATTTTCATTTCTAGTGGGATCAATTATCTGTTGGTTTAGTGAGTACTTTTCACAAAGCCTCATTAGTTCCCTGGTATGTGCCTGTTGGGCCAGGGTGCTTCCAGGAGTTATTTCTGGTATAACATTATGGTGCCTCATCTTCCATTTTACATGAGGGAGATTAAAATCTCCAAGGATTAAAATGTTTGGGGTGGGATTTTCTAGCCTATCCAGATAGCTATCTATCTCCTTTAACTGCTCTGTGAATTCCTCCGCAGTTGCTGATGGTGGTTTGTATACTAGGATAATTACTAGATTCTTATTTTCCACTTTAATGCCGAGGATTTCTACTATATCATTCGTAGCGTTCAAAACTTCTGTGCAACAGAGAGTATCTTTTATATAGAGTCCTACTCCTCCCTGTGACCTATTAATTCTATCACATCTATACATGTTATAGTTTTCTATCTGAATCTCTCCGTCCAAAACATCCCTTGTATGTGTTTCTGTAAATGCTCCAAACATGGCATTTGCTTCTGATAGGAGTCCACTAACATAACTAACTTTGTCATTTTTATTTGATTGCACTTTGCCCCTACGTATTCCATCATTTCATTTATTGTCAGTCCTTCCATTTTCTTTTCCCACTGGATGTCCTGCAGGAAATTCCTCAAGCCCGTGTAGTTTCCTCTTTTAAAGTCTGGTTTGTCTCTATCGGTACTGTTTCCCCTCTCCACCTGTAGCTCTACAATGTACTCAAAGCTAAGCACCATATGGTCACTGGCTCCCAGGGGGCTCTCGTGCGTTATGTCTTCAATATGTGTGTGTGTGTGTGTGTGTGTGTGTGTGTGTGCGCGCACGCGCGCGCGCCAAAGTATCAGTATCGTAGAGTATCAGCCATTTTTATGGTATCGATTTGAAAACAGTCGATAGTTTTAAAAATATTAATATTACATGTGTGCCTGAAAGTATCAACATTAACAGTGTAGTTCCCGACTGTGAGAGTAACTCATACTGTGATGCCATTTATGGATTTCGAAAAGTCGTATGATAGGGTGGATAGGAGGGCAATGAGGTATCCCTCAGATGACCCCTCAGGTATCCCTCAGATGACCCCTCAGGTATCCCTCAGATGACCCCTCAGGTATCCCTCAGATGACCCCTCAGGTATCCCTCAGATGACCCCTCAGGTATCCCTCAGATGACCCCTCACCAGGTATCCTTCAGATGGCCCCTCAACAGGACACACATACACACGCACCACAAATAGATGAGTACATAAGAGAGTACATACACACACACACACACACACACACATTATTAGCCCCGGTGGCCTAGTGGTAAAGCTCTCGCTTCACGCACGGAGGGCCCGGGTTCTATTCCCGACGGGGCGGAAACATTTCGAAGTGTTTCCTTACACACACACACACACACACACACACACACATACATACAACAGGCCTAGTGTCAAATCGACATGTGCCTAGGACAAAATTGTAACTAACTAACACACACACACTATCGACAAGTACCTTTAACAACCAGTAACTAACAAGAGGCCAGGTAATGAGTACTCTCGTTATCTAGACAAAATAAGTTTTTTAATAAGTATCGTCACTTATATAATTTCTGGAGTGAAATAAACATTTCTTTATATACTGAACATAGTTATTATCATTTAAATATATATATATATATATATATATATATATATATATATATATATATATATATATATGCAAAAAGATCACAGTAAACAGGTGATATCAAATATGCAAGAACACTATGAAAAATAGAAGAATTCCAGTGCTGTGACTACTCACATTATCAAGGAACTATACATAGTTCCTTGATAATGTGAGTAGTCACGAAAGCGCTTGGAATTCTTCTATTTTTTCATAGTGGTTGTCTTGCAATATATATATATATATATATATATATATATATATATATATATATATATATATATATATATATTAAAAGTATCGGTACCGACCAAAACTCTGGTATCGTCCCATCTCTAAATATTATATATATATATAAATTATATATATATATATATATATATATATATATATATATATATATATATATATATATATATATATATATATATCAACACTTCCCTCCTTCCTTCAACCCTTCTCTCCTTCCTTCACCTCCCTCTTCAACCCTCACTTCATTCCCTCCTCTCAACGCAGGTATCAAGGTTACCTGCATATTCCCAACAGCCTCAAGATATTCACTGTCAGCTCCTCCTCCTTCCCTCCTCCTCCTCCTTGTTCCTCACACAACATTCCATTTATCTTATCCCCAACCTACCACCACCACCACAATGTTCTCCCTCACCACCACCACAATGTTCTCCCTCACCACCACCACAATGTTCTCCCTCACCACCACCACAATGTTCTCCCTCACCACCACCACAATGTTCTCCCTCACCACCACCACAATGTTCTCCCTCACCACCACCACCACAATGTTCTCCCTCACCACCACCACAATGTTCTCCCTCACCACCACCACCACAATGTTCTCCCTCACCACCACCACCACAATGTTCTCCCTCACCACCACCACAATGTTCTATCTCACCACCACCACCACAATGTTCTCCCTCACCACCACCACCACAATGTTCTCCCTCACCACCATTTCTTCTCCCTCATGTGACTCAACATAATCATCACGTTCCTGAGAACAAAACATCGTATATGTGACCCCACCCGCCCTGAGGTGGGTACACCAGGTGGGTACACCAGGTGAGTACACCAGGTGGGTACACCAGGTGAGTACACCAGGTGGGTACACCAGGTGAGTACACCAGGTGGGTACACCAGGTGAGTACAACAGGTGAGTACACCAGGTGAGTACACCAAGTGGGTACACCAGGTGAGTACACCAGGTGGGTACACCAGGTGGGTACACCAGGTGAGTACACCAGGTGAGTACACCAGGTGGGTACACCAGGTGAATACACCAGGTGGGTACACCAGGTGAGTACACCAGGTGAGTACACCAGGTGGGTACACCAGGTGGGTACACCAGGTGAGTACACCAGGTGAGTATACACCAGGTGGGTACACCAGGTGAGTACACCAGGTGAGTACACCAGGTGGGTACACCAGGTGAGTACACCAGGTGAGTATACACCAGGTGGGTACACCAGGTGAGTACACCAGGTGAGTACACCAGGTGGGTACACCAGGTGGGTACACCAGGTGAGTACACCAGGTGAGTACACCAGGTGAGTACACCAGGTGAGTATACACCAGGTGGGTACACCAGGTGAGTACACCAGGTGAGTACACCAGGTGGGTACACCAGGTGAGTACACCAGGTGGGTACACCAGGTGGGTACACCTGGTGAGTACACCAGTGGTAGGCACGTCAGAGGTGTGCCTATCAGATAGAGGGGGTAAATCAGATGGTAGGAGAAGCACTGAGTGGCGAGGTTTTCCAGGAGACCTGATCCCATAACAAACACTTTATAACTGAAGTATTTACTAACGTTTTTCAAGAAGGTAATTGCCTGCATAAACAATTCAATTGATTCATTATGATTGTAACTAAATCATAAACATTTAAACAGTTGAATTTCCAGTGTAAGTTTTGTGCCTATCAAAACTCCGAGTCAGTCCCTGGACCCATTATGTGTAATATTGTGACCACCACTCACACCGTGGGTGTTGTTTGGACAGTAAAACTATTAAACTGAAGTAGAGACGGTGGGCCACGGTGATGGCATACAGAAGGCAGTTACATGAGGTAGTGGAGAAGCTGTGTCCTAGGTCGAGGCATCTACTTGGAGACTACCTGGAGGGCATTCCGGGGATCGACGCCCCCGCGGCCCGGTCTATGACCAGGCCTCCTGGTGGATCAGGGCCTGATCATCGAGGCTGTTACTGCTGCTGCACGTAGTCCAACGTACGAACCTCAGCCCGGCTGATCTGGCACCGACTTTAGGTATCTGTCCAGCTCCCTCTTGACTGACACTCAACACAGTGCACATTAATGTGGGACAAATGAGAGTGACGACCAGTTACTAGCGGTGTTCCATACACGTTCATTATCTGGGTCCTGTTTTCACCAACAACATAAATGATATTGATGAATTAATAAATTGCGACCTTTGAAGTTTTTTGAGTTTTCATACTCTGGCAGCCCAGCCCTGGTCAACCAGGCTGTTGCTGCTGGTAACCAGCTGGCTCATAAATCCATCTCAGTCTGGTTGATGAGGCACTTACCTTTGATATACCTTAGAAGAATTTCGAGAGTTTCACTGCTCTCGGAGCCCGGCCATGGGCCAGACTCGTCTGGTGCTTGCCGGTCAGCCAGACTGTTGCTGCTGGAGGCCTGGCCCCACATATCCATCACAGCCTGGTTGATCTGGCGCATGGTGCAGATACTTGTCCAGTTTCCTCTTGAAGGCTTCTACACTGGTTCCAGCCGTGTTTCGGATATCTTCTGGTAAGATGTTGAATAGTCTGGGACCCCGGATGTTAATACAGTGCTCCCGTATTGTCCCACCGCACCCTGCTCCTCACTGGGTTTATTTACACTTCCTCCCATATCTCTCACCCAGTATGTTGTTATGGCAGTGTGCAGATTTGGGACCAGGCCCTCAAGTACTTTCCATGTA
>WNWK01011145.1:0-66141 GCA_009830355.1 Cherax destructor | reverse complement strand
GGAAGGAGGAGGGTGAGCAACAATCGGGAGACTATAGACTGCAATAAAGTTGAGGGCGAGGAGATGGAAGAGGAAACTGTCTAATGGGCTTGGGAGGGGACTGGAGTGGAAGCGACCTGGGGGGAGGGCAGTCAAGGAAGAAACTTGGGAGGGGACAGGAGATGAAGGCATTGAATGAGGAGGATGAACCTCCACTCACATTACAGAACTGGTTGGAGGTGATGAACCTGGCAATGGGGATTTTTTGCCGGTCTTCTGTGAAGAAGAGGGGTGGTGAGGATTAGGTGTTGGACGAGGGCGTGTAGACACAGAACTGTGTAAGTGAGTAGAGGAAGGGGTGAGGACAGTATGGGATGCCGAGGTAGGGACCTCGGAGCCAAGAACAGCAAAAGAATTCGAGATAGGGGTGACTGACGATGGGGCGACTACAAAGGAAGCAGTGGGAGTTGGGACCCCAGAAGTGGGGGGACGTTTAGCAATGCGAGAATAGGAAATACACGGAAGTCTCCCTTGAAGACGTAGATGAGAGACTGCCATAGCTGTCTTGATTGTAGAACATTGCTGATGAGTCACCGTCTTGTTCGATGAAGTACACTCGCGATTGTCTATGTTTATCTTTTAACAGTGTTAAGAAGCTATGGACACTTATCTAATGTACCGCTATTTTATGATTATCACTAAACGCTCTGGAACAGAGTTCTCATCCGATTTCCCGGCGTTAGTGGATCAGATGCACACGATAAGGGTTCCTTTGTTAGGTCAGTGCCCGCACCGCAGCTCCCTTTCCCTTTCGCTGGTTAGTTCAATCTGACGTCTCCTCTTCTCTGCTCCTGCCCTCTCCCTGTTTTGCTGACCTCAGCTCGAATCTCCACTTGCTGAATGATGCAACAGTTTGCAATTTAAATGCTTGTGTTCTTTAAATATTTCGATCACTGAGAGCACATGATTGTAATGTCAAATGTAGAAATTGAAACAGCAGTTTTCTTTAACTTTCCTGCTATGGCAAAGAGTCCCATTTATCTCAAATGTCTATCACTCATTAATTCACACTCCTTGCAACACTGGTCAGCCATTACGTGACATACTGGCTTCCTAGGTCCGTTCATCTTTACGAATTAAACTATTGACCAAGAAGCCAGACGCCATCTCGCCCTTTCTAAGGGCTGGGCCCTTGAAAGGGCTGAAGGGCTGATAGGGCTGATACCCCCACCCCTTTCTTGGAGAATTTTCTCCACACTGGGGGGGCAGCGAGGTTCACTGTAAGTGAACTACTCATCGCTTAACATTAATTTGATTTTCTCACTCGCCATCACTGCTGCTTGTCTTTTCTGCACAGCTTTAGACTGTGGTTTCTGGAGAATCACTAATTTTATTTTGTTTTCAACACTGCGTAATTCTAACGGCACTAATTTATCTATTTTCCGTTTATTCACTACACCTTTGCTCAAAACATCAACTGTCCTGATGATTCCATTAGCATCAGGATATATGGTCTAATTTCTCCAAGAGGCCATTGGGACCTTGGACCATCATTGTTAATAATCACTATGTCACCAGGTCTTAAGGACTTATAATTGTCTGGAACACCAGCTCCATAGAAGTGTTCTCTCAATGAGGTGAGATAGTCTTCTCGCCAAATTTTCTCCCAGCGTTCAATCACTTTATTAAGGTGTTTCAATTTACGTCTGAGTTGCTCAGGTTCAAAGTAGGATCCTCTATGATTTCTTTATCATTCATGGGAGGAACAGGTTCTAGCCTTCTGCTATGTAGTAAATGAGATGGACTTAACACTTCTAAATTGTCCAGATCATCGGTAACATACGTTAAAGGTCTGTTGTTGACTATTTTCTATTTCAGTTACAACTGTACGAAATTCTTCTAAGTCGATTTTCTGACGATGAAGAGTCTTCCTTAAACAACGTTTAACAATGCCTATCATTCTTTCGTAAAATCCGCCGTGCCATGGGGATTTAGGAGGAATGAATCTCCAACGACAATTGCGTTGATTCAGCATCTGTTGTACTTCTGGCTGCTCAGAAATCTTGTTTATGTAAGCAGCACCAGCAACAAAATTCGTTGCATTGTCTGATATCATCAGCAGTACATCTACTTCTAGATGTACTGCTCTAGTCGTAGCACAGGTGAACAAACAGATGTACACCTTGATAGGAACTTTGTCAACTGTTTTAGTTAAAATTATTGGTCCAGTGTAATCTACACCTGTCACCTCAAATGGAGTGACATGACATACTCTTTCAGAAGGATATGGGGATGGACCTGGATACTGACATACTCGCATATCATAATGACAAGTAATACAGTCCCTTATTTGTTCCTTCACACTTTGTCGACCTTGAGGTATCCAGTAGGATTGACGTATATGACAAAGAGTGTCAGCTACACCACCATGTAACACGTTACTGTGGGCATTCTGAATAATCAGTCTTGTTAGCCAATGATTCTTGGGGATCAATACTGGATGTATTGTTTCTTTAGGTAGGTTCAAGTAATTCATAATTAGGTTTTATC
Organism: Cherax destructor; assembly: GCA_009830355.1. Taxonomy (NCBI): domain Eukaryota; kingdom Metazoa; phylum Arthropoda; class Malacostraca; order Decapoda; family Parastacidae; genus Cherax; species Cherax destructor. The sequence continues at coordinate 63,612 of WNWK01011145.1, read as the reverse complement.
TTTTTATTGAATTTAAAGACAAGAGCTGTAACTCTTAAGAGTTTACCCAAAAGATGAGTATTTAGATCCATGAATAACTATTTATTTTGTGTCTGCTATATTTAAACAGACTATTTCTGCTGTGTTCAAGCAGACTGTTTCTTCTGGCATAATGTAAGCTTTTTGCTGTGGCCAGTTATTTCCATTTGAGAGCCAGTTAGATCTGTGGATCCATAATTTATTATCCACAAAGTTCTTGAGTAGGACACCACATGACAACATGTCATCTGGGTTCTCTTGTGTAGAGACGTGGAGAAAGACATAGTCTCTCTGCATCTCTCTTATTTCTGCTACTCTGTTCTGTACATAGACCAACTTACTCTCATTATTTCTTAACCACTGGAGAACTGCTTCATTGTCACTCCAGATCACAGTTTTTTTCAATAGTGAGATGATCAAGTACTTTGTTGAGATAGACAGCTAATTTTGTACCTACATAGAGTGCTGTCAGTTCCAATTGTGGTACTGTCCTGACCTTCAAGGGTGCAACCCTGGCCTTTGAAGTAATTAAAGTACTTCCTTCAGCGTTACTCATGTAAGCTACAGCGACATAACCTCTGGTTGACGCATCACAGAACACATGTAATGTGTACTTGTTTCCCTCTTGACCTATTTGTCTGGGAAATTTAACTTGATGAAGTTGTTTAAACTCCTTGGATATTTCATCCCATTCTTGACTCATTTCTAGAGGCAAGTTCTCATCCCAACCTATTTTGAGCTTCCATGCATCTTGCACAAGCATTTTACCTTTCATGGTAATTGTTGAGACGAGTCCTAGAGGATCAAAACATTGTGATACCTCTGACAGTAAACTACGTTTAGTGAGTGTACTGCTTGATTTATTGTTTATCCTTTTGAGACTCAAAGTGTCTTCCTGTGTATTCCAATCAAGTCCAAGCATGTTGTTGTATTCAATTATTATTATAATCAAATAGAAGCGCTAAACCACAGGGGTTATACAGCTGTTGCATTCAAGAATTTCAGCTTCAGGGAAATTTTCTTTAATAAGTTCCCCTAATTGATTTGAATTAGTATTCCACATCCTTAGAGGCATATTTGCTTCTTTCATCTCCTTGTTAGCTTCTCTGTATAAGGATTTCAAATAATCCTCTTTATTCACAGTACCTTGAAGATTGTCCACATAGAAACTTTTCTTTAAGATTTCTTTGAAGGGACTTTCAGATTTCTTCAAATGTGTATTAAGAGTAGCTTCTAGTAAGAATGAAGAGGATGTTGCACCAAATAATACTGACTTGGAACGATAAGTTTTCACAGGACTTTGAGGATCATGTGGATTTTCTGGCCACTAGAATCGAGTATAGTCTCTAATATCAGCCGTGTAGGCATATCGATTTGTGTGAAATTTAATTAACAGGTCTCCAAGCTTCTCAGTTAGTGAGGGTCCGGTCATCAGACAGTCATTAAGGCTTGCTACATCATTATTTGCACGTGCGCTGCAATTGTATACAACACGTAGTGGAGTGGTTTCAGAATTTTTTCTGACTCCGTGGTGTGGTAGATAATGAGCATCTGTCTTTAACTTATCTTCGACTATTTCCTCAATGAATTTATTGTCTAACTGTTCTTGTATGATATTATCATAGACAGTCAGCAGCTCTGGATTCTACCTGAGCTCATGTATTTGTGCTTTCATTTGTCCGAAAGCCATGCGATAATTGCTAGGTAGATGTGGTGGATTAATTTCCATGGTAACCTAACCCAATACTGTCCATCTTCATATTTGACAGTGTCCAAATATTAGTTACAAGTCTCAGACTTCTGTGGGCTTGGTTTATTTACATCAATACCTATCGCATCTGAATCCCACAACTTATCAACTGGTTCATTCATTTCTTCCAGTAATGATAATTTTTGATGTGGTACATGATCAGCAGTTATTCTTATAACTAGTACATTTTCTACTGAATCAATTTCAGCTTCTTTCCCGCTTTGAGAGGAAATTGGACCACATTTCATATGGCCTCCAGCTGTTTTCAGCAAGTGAACATCATGTTTACTTACTATATTTTCCACAAAACAGTGATAGTAATCACTTCCAATGATTAAATCAATTGGACTAATTGTGTCCGTCTGTATGTCAGGACAGGCTAACTTGACCTTGGCCGCCTTCAGTGCTGCAACTGTATCTCTTAATCCCCGGATCTGCACTGACTTAGGCAAATCATCGACTACCACAGCTTCTACTGTCTTTTTCCTGTTTCCTAGACCAACAGTGAATCTGGCTAGGTCATATTTCTGCTTACCAGAACTTTGGAAAAATCCAGCTATATCTAACTGTATTTTGGCATGGGGTTGTTTATTCAGTTTTTGCAACACTGTTCGTCTTATGAAAGACCTTTGTGATCCTTGATCAAATAATGTCAGCACATTGGTTTTGTGTAATTTATGTGATAACTCTACTCGAGCTATTGGGAGAGCAGTCGATTTAGACTTATCTCTCACATTTAATGCTGCTGTTTGTTGACTTCCTGACTCTGTGGAAGTCGGTTGTTCAGCATAAGTGCTTGGGCACAATGCTGTATGATGCATACCCTTGCATTTAAAACCCTTCTTCAGTAAGCATTTACTTCCCTCGTGTTCACCTAAACACTTAGTGCACCTTTTCAGCTGATGAGCACGTTGTTTCCGTGCCTCCATTGTTGTGTATTGAATGCAATACTGTGCCCAATGTGTTTCATCACAAAGTACACATTTTGGAGTACGTTTATGTGTGACAGTCTGTTTACTGTCTGTTGTATTCACAGCTTGATAAGTGCCTACATGGGTCTTCCCATTATGTGGTTTAGTGGGAGTAGGTATACTCTTTTTGTACTGAGTTGAAGGTTTATTATGCACAACAGGATTAGTGGATTTATCATCTTGTCTCGTTGCTTGCATGCATGAAACTATTGATTGTAAACCATTGCTAATTTCTTCACAAGTGAAATAGCATTTATTGAACATAATATTTAAACGTTCAGTGGTTTGTGGCGATAGTTTATCGTGTACAATACCACTGATAAACCAATCACATTGCTCTAGGTCATATTTAACTCCTAGAGTTCTGAGACTTTTGTCTAATGTGATCCTAAATTATTGTAAGTCTGAAAGACAATGTTTAGGTGGTTTCAAGCTTGATATTAAGACTGCATGTCTAACCCTGGCTTTGTCAGCATCCAAGTAATTATCTGCTAGGACACGTAAGGCTAGAGCATAATTGCTTTTGACCACCGGAAATGATTTAATCAGTTCATAGGGTTCTCCTTTCACAAGATATTTGAGATAATTGAACTTAGCTATCTCATCTATGTCAGTACGTGAATTCACTAAAGAATGAAACCCACTGATACTCTCTTCATAATTGTTACCTTGAAAAATAGGCATTTCCAAGGTTGGCAGTTGGGGTAATCCAACATTATGTGTGGCAGGTGTAACAGGTGTCTGACAACTAGTTATAGTGACAAAGTTTTGCGGCAGGTAGCCTGTATTCCTGTCCACCTTAATTGTTATTCACTAAAGGTATCCAAGACACTTTTAATGTCTTCCTCTGACGGGTTAGAATCTAAAAATTCACTATCATTAATCTCATAGTCTGAATTGATGATTTTCAGACGTTTGTTAAGTAATTCATATTTTATTTATAACTCATCATAGTCTGTATTTGTGTCTTGGGTTAACCCTATACAGGCTGAAATTAAACCTTCTAATTTGTTAATTTTAGTCTGCAAAGATTTCATTTTTGTGTTTAATGTCGACATTGTGCTAGAATAATGACTAGCAACACACTTAGAGTGTTTAAAACTCCAGCCAAGAGCTTGAGTTTGTTTTGATTGTGTCAACAACACTGCTGACCTACTAGCCGTGACCTCAGGGTCAGTGGCCTTGGAGGTTGCTAAAAACACTGTGTCGCCTTAAGTAATGAGGTTATACACTTCATTCACTTTACTATACACTGTATATAAATGTATATCACACATACATATTCAATGTTCATAAATATATAAATGTCAAATGTTAATATGAAAGTTTAAACTTAATACAACTTCCTATAATATATATGAAACAAACATAATACACAGTTTCTTCTCTTAATTTGTGTCTATAAACATTATAAACACTGTGTGTATATATACACTGTGTATATACACATTCAGAGACTAGTTGTGCGCCAGTCTGCTTCGTTGACTAAGCAGAATTGAAGGGTTGCTCCCAAGTGGGTGAGTGGGGGAGTTGTACCACTTCCTCCCCTTGGGTACTGACTGCTGGGTGAGCGCCTCACGTTTTCTATGCCAGCGAGGTTCGTCCATGCTCTTTGATTGAGAGGAGCGACTCATATATTCTTCTTTCGTTTGTAAAAAGACTATTTTTACAGCTTTTTTCGAAGGACCTTGGATCGTAGACACTTATACACTGTAGTATAAGTCTTTGGACCACCATGTGGCCACTTTATCCGGTTCGAATACGACCAATTTGTGGTAATTCGTAGCCATCTTGAAAAGCATAAATTGATTAACGAATCTCAACACGGTTTTACTAAGGGGCGTTCCTGTCTTACGAATTTACTAACTTTTTTCACTAAGGTGTTTGAGGAGGTAGATCATGGTAATGAATATGATATTGTGTATATGGACTTCAGTAAGGCTTTCGATAAAGTTCCACATCAGAGGCTACTGAGGAAACTTAAGGCACACGGAATAGCAGGAGAAATTTTTTCCTGGGTAGAGGCATGGTTGACAAATAGGCGGCAGAGAGTTTGCATAAATGGAGAGAAATCAGAATGGGGGCGCGTCTCAAGCGGTGTTCCACAGGGGTCAGTTTTGGGCCCCCTGTTGTTTACAATTTACATAAACGACATAGATGAGGGAATAAATAGTAACATAAGTAAATTTGCTGATGACACCAAAATAGGTCGTCCAATTCATTCAAATGAGGACATTAGAGCACTCCAGGATGATTTGAATAGACTGATGCAGTGGTCGGAGAAGTGGCAGATGCAGTTTAATGTAAACAAATGCAAAGTTCTAAATGTTGGGCAGGACAATAACCATGCCACATATAAGCTGAATAATGTAGATCTTATTACTTGTGATTGCGAGAAGGATTTAGGAGTTCTGGTTAGTAGTAATCTGAAGCCAAGACAACAGTGCATAAGTGTTCGCAATAAAGCTAACAGAATCCTTGGCTTCATATCAAGAAGTATAAATAATAGAAGTCCTCAGGTTGTTCTACAACTCTATATATCTTTGGTTAGGCCTCATTTAGATTATGCTGCACAGTTCTGGTCACCGTATTACAGAATGGATATAAATGCACTGGAAAACGTACAAAGGAGGATGACAAAGTTGATCCCATGTATCAGAAATCTTCCCTATGAGGATAGACTGAGGGCCCTGAATCTGCACTCTCTAGAAAGGCGTAGAATTAGGGGGGATATGATTGAGGTGTATAAATGGAAAACAGGAATAAATAAAGGGATGTAAATAGCGTGCTGAAAATATCCAGCCAAGACAGGACTCGCAGCAATGGTTTCAAGTTGGAAAAGTTCAGATTCAGGAAGGATATAGGAAAGCACTGGTTTGGTAATAGAGTTGTGGATGAGTGGAACAAACTCCCGAGTACCGTCATAGATGCTAAGACGTTGTGTAGTTTTAAAAATAGGTTAGATAAATACATGGGTGGGTGTGGATGGGTGTGAATTTGGACCTGACTAGCTTGTATTACCAGGTCAGTAGCTGTACTAATTCCTTAAGTGGAAGTGACCTGACCAGGTGGTCGGCTGACCAGGTGGTCAACTAGACAATTATATGAGTGGGTGCGGTTGGGTGTGAGTTGGTCCTGACTAGCCTGTGCTAGGTCAGATGCAGTGTTCCCTCCTTAAGTGAATGTAACCTGACCTGGCTGGGTCGGGGCTTAAGCCGTTGGAGATTTGGACCTGCCTCGCATGGGCCAGTAGGCCTGCTGCAGTGTTCCTTCTTTCTTATGTTCTTATTGGTAGAACATCAACTGTACAGTAACAAGGTAACACTGTACTTATCTTCGTCGCTGGGTCCCATCGAGGGAACCTTCCAGATGCAGCTGCGGAAGGTTGACCCAGCGATGAAGATAAGTACAGTGTTATATTGTTACTGTACAGCTGATGTTCTACCAATGTAAAATTACCACAGACATGATTGGCTGAAGGCCTTTAAAAGAAATAATCTAAAATACGTAAGTCAGATCAGGTTCTGATAAATCAACTAAAACCAAACACACATAATAACAGGAAACAAGAGTGGAACTACACTCACAGACTTGATGGGAGCCAAAAGCCAAGTAACGTCAACTCGCCAGGAGGGTCCCATGTTGACTCTCAGCGGGTGGAGAGATGGGGTAGAGGTAACGCTGCGCGCCCAAGGCCCAACGAGCATTCAACCAGTGATACTACCACCACCACTCATACATGCTTCCACTCTTATCTAATTAACGTTTCCCTCACATTCGTCTTTCATAGACCCATTTTCTGACAAATCCACTCAAACCCATTTATAAATGTACTGAATAACCATGGTAACATTACGAATCCCTCTCTAAGGTCTACTTTTACTGGGAACTAATCTCTATTTCTCATACTAAATCTAACCTAAGCCTGCCTATTCTAGTAAAAACGCTTAATTTCTTTCAGTAACCTATCACCTATTCCATATATTTACAAAATCTGCCATATTGCTCCCCTATCCACCCTATTATATGCATTTTCCAAATCCATAAATGCAACGAATAAATTTTTACCCATAAGTAAATGCGGTTCACCTATTTGTTTCACTATAAACACTTGGTCTAATCAATAATCGAGAATATGCGACACAAGATAAAAAAAAATACGGAGGGAGTTGACTGATAACTCTAGGCCTTTTATACTGCAATCAGAACATCAACAGGAGCTTGCAATGTTGTAGAAATGAGTAGGAAGTCCAGGTAGATATGCTCAGGGGACTGGCATTAGCTAGAAAAATGTAGACTGAAAAAATGTAGACTGAATGTTAAAACAGTAGAAAACAACCCGCCCAGCCCATAATCACTGATGATGTAGTAATAATCTAGGGAACATTGAACTCTTTGGGAGACACTGGTCTAGCACAAAAATAAAAAGGAGGAAAACAAGCCCTAATTACTCGGTCTGGAACTATGACACTTAAGACATTACACCCAATTCTGTACAACTCGCCAAAAGTGTTGAGGGGAACTCTTGATCAAAATGCTTTTAACTGCCTTTGAACTCTTGAAAACCACTTGTATGTTGAATATTTTTAAAGCATTGCCAGGGCAGCTAAATTCCCATTGTATGGGAGAACCAGCACAATCTTAATCTGAAGTGTTTTCCTAGGTTCATTACTATGGTAAGTTTTCTTAGCTGCAATCAAAGCTGTTTCTACAGACTCTTAAAAGCAATATAGTTTAGTAGCAATATCAAAAATTTTGTAATTCGTTGCTTCGCCTTGGTGGTGAGTGGACATGTGCTGTCTCCCCTGGTGGCGTTTGACAAAAGCTTGGATTTGCAAATGGCGCTGGGAGGTCGGAAGAGGGTCAACATGGTTTGTGTGGACTTGATCCAAGGGGCAGTGACTGCAGAGAATATGGACGTGCTTCTGCCTGACATATTACAGAACATTTATGGTATAGAGAACGATGTATTGTCTGGAGTGGCCATGAATGGACTTACACGCATTTTTGTGAAATTTGAAGCTACCAGTGTTTATGAGACGGTGGTGGAAAAATACCAGGAACGCAGCATATATGTAAACCATGGTGTTAATGTGCAACAACGTGATGTCTCCCGACAGTATGCATGGGTAAAACTACATAATGTACCATTTGAGGTGGACTGTGAATATGATGGCATTTGATAAATACGGGACCATCCATGTAGCGACACAGGGTCGTTGGACCGGGGGCCTGTATGCGGGGCTGCTGGATGGGTTTTATGTTTTGAAGATGTCTCTCAAGCACCCCATCCTGTCTTACGTAATATTAGAGGACTTTTGCAAGAAAGTTTTTGTAACATATGTGGGCCAACAACTGACGTGTTGCCTATGTGGGGGATATGGACATATGGTGGCCCAGTGCGACAGGAGGCAGGAGGCAGGAGGCCAGAGGAGCTAATTACCAGCGTAGCAAGCAGCAGTGGACTATGAAACAAGGTGAGTGTAGTCCTGAGGAGGCGGATTGGGAAGCAGAGCCGGGAGGGGTGGGCGGGCAGGACGACTTGCAAGTGTCGGCCTGTGCCACCCTTCCTGACACTTCGCCTATGAGTTGCCAGAATGCTGAGGGCGGTGGAGATGTTGCTGAGGGGATGGATGGGGACAGCAGGGAATCCACACATTCCTTGGTGAAGGACATCCTAAGTATAATGGAGGAGAGCGTGGATAGGACCTTGGGTCTGACTCAAGACCCTGCAGCTGTGGAGTGTGTTCAGGTGAGTAGTGGGGCCATGAGCAGAGAGTTCATCTCTACACACGTCGTTGATGTGGATGTACATGCTGAGGAGGGACATGTGGCAGACATGCAGGTGGAAATAGGTAAGAGGAAAAGAGCAGCTGAAATGTCGGATCCATAGGAAATGCTAGCACCAGCACAAAGAACCGGCAAAAAACTGTGGGCGGCTGTGGTACATGAGGGCGGTGGTGGGCTTAAAGGACAAAAGTTTTTGAAGAATGCCGGGGGTGTTCCTGGTGGGGACTTGAAGGTGTGCAACAGAGGAGTCAGAGTATCCAAGGGAAACCCACCTTTGTCATATTCCGGTGTCTAACGGTCAATGTTAATAGTTTGTGTAATGTGCAGAAGAGAGATTGCTTAGGTGGGGTTTTGGGACGTTATCAGGTGGACGTAGTTTGCATGCAGGAGCACAATTATAAGTTGGGTAGTGAGTTGGTAATAGCAGGGTATGTAGTGTATGTTGGGTATACATGTAGGTTGAAAGGAGGAGCAGCTGTTTTGATTCGGGAAACCAGCCCGTTTGTTGTGAGTCATTGGGAAGTGAGCGGGGATAGCAGGATCATTCAAGTGGAGGGCTTATGGAGCAGGGAACGTGTAGATTTTATGAGTGTATATGGACCGGTGGAGGGTGATGGGGGAGTCAAAAGTAGGTTTGTGAGGGATGAGCTAGTGTATCACCTGCGATCGATGCCGGTTGTGTTGATTGTGGGTGGGGATTGGAATTGTGTGATTAGTCAGTGGGATGTGAGCCACGGGGGGCAGAGCATGTCATAAGGTTATTGGGGGACCTGCTCTATGGAGTGGGGTTGTGCGACGTAAAGGGGGAAGAGGAGGTGAATATACTTTTGTAAGGAAAGGGTATGCAGCGAGGTTAGATAGGATATACGTGAATCGAGCGATTGAGGTGCAGAGATTTGAAACTGTGGACGTGGGATTCTCGAATCATCATGGGTATTAGTGAATTTGGTATGGGAGGGTTTACCTAGAAGATATGGAGAGTATTGGAAGTTGAACATGGGTTTGCTTAAATGGGGGGATAGGGAGGGTTTTGCAGAGTTGTGGGGAAATTTGTGGAGGGATCGAGGAAACGAGGAGACGTGATTTCTTGGTGGGAAACAGTGGCTAAGGTAAAGATTAAAGAGTCTTAATGTTAAGTGTGGAAAGGAGAAAGGCAGGTTATCCCATGGGTTGCAGAGCTATTTGGAAGGGCAGTTACAGGATTGTCACGTGGGGGTTCTGGAGAACTATTCAGTGCATGTTATTGCGGGTTTGAAGGAGCAGATCAGGGACATCCAAAATCAGCATTTTGATGGGGCGAGGGTGACTGGGGGATTGGAGCGGATGATGTGGGGAGATAGACCATCTGCCTGTGTCCTGCGTAAGCAGCGGTGTAAGAGAGAGGCAATGAGCATAATGAGTATTGTGGTGGGGACGGACCTAGAAGGTTACAGGGAGGGTCAGGTGTTGCAGACGACGGAGGGGATGAGTGGATATATTGATGCATTTTTTGGGGAGTCGATGGGGGGGATCTTGACGAGGAGGCGTTACATGTGATGGGGGGATACAGTGTGAGTTGGACGATGATGATATGGGGGAGCTGGGAGGGTTGATAACAGAGAAGGAAGCATGGAGGGCTGTAATGGGCATGTGCATAGGCAAGTCCCCAGGTTTAGATGGTTTAGCTTGTGAGTATTACGTGGAAAATTGGGGAGTGTTAAAGGGGTTTTTGGTAGTCTTGTTTAATGAAATGAAGCATAGGAGGGTATTAGAGGACATACAGCTGACAGATGTAGCAGTGCTTGTGCCGAAGCGGGAACATCGTGTGTCCATTAACGACTATAGAGTGATTACACTCATGTGTTGTGATTATAATATCTATGCAAAATTATTGGGGAATCATCTGAAAAGTGTGGTAGGCAGGGTAATAGATGAGGGACAGTTAGGGATTCCGGGCAGATCAATGTATGAGGGACACGGGCGTATCAGGGATTTCATTGACCGGAATCAGGAGGAAGAGGAGGCCGGGGTTTTAGCAATAGATTGGAAGGCCGCATATGATAGTGTTAACTGTGAGGCATTGTGGAGATTCATGAGATGGCAGGGGTTTGGGGCTGAAGTGGTGGCGTGGGCACAAATATTATACGAGGGAGTGTGAGTGCGTGTGCAGGTGAATGGTTTTTTAGGGGGATATAATGCAATGGCTAGGGGTTAGAGACAGGGGTGTCCTATATCGCAATTGTTGTTTGCCTGTGTTCAGGATCCCATCTATAGGGAGATAAGGAGATGTCTTGAGGGAAATGTGTCAGTCGATAAGGTAAGGGGAGTGGGTATCATGAGATATGTGGATGATACCACGGTTTTAGTTAGGGATACGTGGGATTTAGGGGCAGTGGGGAGGGTGGTGGTTGTTTTCAGAGACGCAACAGGTATGAAAATTAATGAAGAGAAATCGTTGTACATGGAAGTGGGGAGGAAGGTGGGGGTGGGTGTAGTGGCGGTGGGAAAAATTGTGGATAGGTTGAAAATTTGCAGTGTGGTATACATGCGGGTGTGTGAGGAGGCATGAGTGGGGAATTCGAAGAGGGTAATGGATGGGGCGTTGAGTCGATTGACGAGTTTGAGATCTGGGAATTTAACTTTACATCAGAGGGCAATAGTGGTTAATGTATTGATCTATAGTAAACTGTGGCATGTGGGGTCTGTATATCCAATGGTGAGTTGTGACGTGCGTAGGTTATTGGGGAGACTATTTCGATTTATATGGGGCTTCGGGCTGTGAGTGGTTAAGTAGGGGGGTGATCTCGCTCCCAATCACCAGGGGGGCTTATTTATTTGCATCGACGGTTAAAAAACGTGTATGTGAAGAGGTGTTATATGAGGGAAAGAGGGAGGGGAGAGGGTTGGTTGAGGAGGATTCATGAGGATATAGGTAGATGGTGGAAGGGTAAGGAGTTAAAGAACTGCGAGGTGATGGTGCGATCTATGTTAGTGGTTTGGGACCCAGGGACGATGAGGCTTGGGGTGTTGGATGGGGCGGGAATGGAAAGGGTGGTGGGAGTGGTAGAGTGTGTATACCCTATGTATGCTTGGGGAGAAGTGTGGGGCTTGTTGAGGGAAGCCAAGGTTGATCCGAGGGTGCGAGAGGTAGTTTATAAGTTCCTGCATGGAACTTATTTATTTAATGTTTATGTTCTGCCATTTTTTGATGCTCTTCATAAAGCGATTTTATTATACAAATATATTTAATTATATTCAGTGACATTTCCGGGTGTGTAGTACATTTTCCTTACCAGAAAATTAATTTCCTCAAAATTACACTGATTACATTTTACTTAATTAAGAGATTACAATAAATAAGGAAAGTGTAGAGAATACAAGTTATCATATGGCTTAATACCTTTCAAAAGTCGCATTAAAGATACACACCTACACTATTACTTAAATATTATTTTCATATCAATTGTCATACTCAGATCACAGGAAAATTATCATACTTTTCCACAACTTCATCGCACAAGCAATTGATTAGGCCTTGTATGTCATGCCACGATACTGTTGCAGTTTTGAAAGAGTACAATGTACGTCTTCAGTATGAGACCAAACATAACCCAAGTTATTCCCAGTTCACTGGAGTACAGCATTCGAAAATAAATGAATGAATTAAACGCAGGTTATTTTCCTAACAACGTTTTTTTTTTCTTGCAGAAGAGAGCTGAAAATGAAGCTTTAACCAGGGCCAGTTACAATGCGTTAGTTAAAAGTGGAAAGGCATTCACCTTCGGAGATCTGATCATTTGAGGATATAGGAAGCAATATATTTCATCAAGCTGTAGATAAAGCACGAAATTTTCTCTCGCACTTGATGAATCGAATGATGTGAGTGACACATCACAACTAGTATTCATCTTTGACGTAAACAATGAATTAATGTAACACAAGAATCAGTATCAATGCATAGCATGCACAGCACAGCGCATGTTCAAATAATTGCAAAAAACTGCATTAGAATATAACCTGGATTGCAATAAACTGCAATGCGTGACAATTGATGGAGGGCAGAACGTGTCTGGTGTGAAGAAAGATTTGGATGGACAAATCACAAAAGCTTATGAGGAAGGTATCTACTCAGTGCCCATGTTTCTGAACAGTATTATCCATCAGCAAGCATTATGTGGAAAATATGTGGATATGTTCTGCGTTCTGAAACCTGTTGTTTCAACAGTGAATTTCATTCGCTCTCACGGACTTAATCATCGCCAGTTTCGTAATTTTTTGAAAGAAACTAATTCTGAGTTCGTGACTTGCCTTATTATACAGCAGTTCGATGACTTAGTTGTGGAAAGGTTCTGTCACGGTTCTTTCAGCTCAGAAAGGAAACGGATTCATTTCTCACAGAGAAGAATCTACCCGAACCACTTTTATTAAACGTCGAATGGCTTTGAAAATTGGCATTTTTTAAAACGTGACAAGCCATATAAATCAACTGAATCTGAAATTCCAAGGTGAAACAAATTTGTTCTGTGATCTATTCAGACATGTCGCGGCATTCAGGGCAAAATTGACACTGTATGAAGGACAGGTGAAAATTTCTAGCTTAGTTCATTTCTGATATTGTGCAAAATTTTATGAAGAAAGTAAAGCAGAATTTCCTTCTTTATTTGTAACAGAACTCATTAATGACTTGCAAAAAACAATTTCAGAAACGATTTTCTTATCTTGTTGGAAAAAACAGATGAAGTAAAGCTTTTTCATAACCCATTTGACTGCAGTGTTGAAACAATCCCAAGTCAGTTTCAAATAGATATTATTGATGTCCAATCAGATGAAATGCTGAAATAAAAGTATAAAGGAGGAGATCTTATCCAATTTTATAAATCTTTAAAACCTGAACACCCTGAACAGTTTCCAAATTTGAAGTGATCTGCTTGTGGATTCGTATCAGTTTTTGGTAAAACGTTCCTTTGTGAACAAACATTTTCAAAAATAAAGTATGTCAAGTCCAAATATAGCACTAATTTATCTGATGATTATTTGAAGTTTATTCTAAAAATTGGCTCCACCAGCTTTGGCACCTCAGTTCAACAATATTTTGAAATTAAAAAACCACTTCCATCTTTCCCATTAATCATATATTTTGTGCCAGCTTTTTTTCATCTGCAGTTTAGTAATTGATTATACTGTCAGAGAATTGGCGTATGTTTGACATTTCTACTCATAATATATAATTTATCAGTGTAATCACTATTGTTTCTTCGCAATTGTCACATTTCTCTCTAGTTCTGAATCATAGTATGCTGAATACAAAAAGGATCCAAATAAAACATATTCATTCATTAAAATTTTATTCGTCCATTTATATTTGTTTATAAGACTGATTTTTATCTTTGACCTGAGAGAATGTGTAAAATATAGGATGTGGCCCTCGTAGAGAAAAGTGTGGAGGCCCCTGCACTGAAAGCACTGAAAGCTCCTGATGATGTATTGATTACAGTACAAAAAGTCTAGACCTACCAGTCAACTCCCCGTGTGTTTTTGCATATATGTAAATAAAAAATTATATCAACGAATATATATATATATATATATATATATATATATATATATATATATATATATATATATATATATATATATATATATATATATATATGTATATATATATATATATATATATCTCCGGGCCCCGCCTCTTCGCTGTCTGCTACTGGGTCTCTGCTCTCCCTGCTCCTTGAGCTTTATCATACCTTGTCTTAAAACTATGTATGGTTCCTGCCTCCACTATATCTTTCTCTAGACTATTCCACTTCCTGACTACTCTGTGGCTGAAGAAATGTTTCCTAACATCCCTTTGACTCATCTGAGTCTTCAGCTTCCAGTTGTGTCCCCTTGTTTCTGTGTTCCCTCTCTGGAACATCCTGTCACTGTCTACCTTGTCAATTCTCCGCAGTATTTTGTATGTCGTTATCATGTCTCCTCTTACCCTTCTTTCTTCCTCCCTGTGTGTGTGTGTACTCACCTAATTGTACTCACCTAATTGTGGTTGCAGGGGTCGAGACTCAGCTCCTGGCCCCGCCTCTGCACTGTCCGCTACTGGGTCTCTGCTCTCCCTGCTCCGTGAGCTTTATCATACCTTGTCTTAAAACTATGTATGGTTCCCGCCTCCACTATATCGTTCGCTAAACTATTCCACTTCCTAACTACTCTATGGCTGAAGAAATGTTTCCTAACATCCTTTTGACTCATCTGAGTCTTCAGCTTCCAGTTGTGTCCCCTTGTTTCTGTGTTTCCTCTCTGGAACATCCTGTCACTATCTACCTTGTCGATTCCCCGCAGTATTTTGTATGTCGTTATCATGTCTCCTCTAACCCTTCTGTCCTCCAGTGTTGTTAGTCCTATTTCCCTCAACCTTTCTTCATAAGGCAGTCCCCTGAGTTGTGGAACTAGCCTTGTCGCAAACCTTTGCACTTTCTCTAATTTCTTGACGTGCTTGACCAGGTGTGGGTTCCAGACTGGTGCTGCATACTCTAGTATGGGCCTGACGTATACGGTATACAGTGTCTTGAACGATTCCTTGTTAAGGTAACGGAACGCTAATCTTAGGTTTGCCAGTCGCCCATATGCTGCCGCGGTTATCTGGTTGATGTGTGCTTCCGGAGACGTGCTTGGTGTTATACTCACCCCAAGGTCTTTCTCCTTTGATGAGGTTTGTAGCCTTTGTCCACTTAGCCTGTACTCTGTCAGCGGTCTTCTTTGCCCTTCTCCGATCTTCATGACTTTGCATTTGGTGGGGTTAAATTCGAGAAGCCAGTTGCTAGACCAGATGTCAAGCTTGTCCAGGTCACTTTGAAGTCCTGCTTGGTCTTCATCCGATGTGATTCTCCTCATTAATTTCACATCATCTGCGAAAAGAGACACTTCTGAGTCTATCCCATCCGTCATGTCATTCACATATAGCAAGAATAGCGGTACACCGCTCGTCACAGGCGCCCACTGTGATACCTCATCACGCACCATGACCCGTTGTTGCCTCCCTGTGAGGTATTCCCTGATCCATTCCAGTGCCCTTCCTGTTATACACGCTTGGTCTTCCATCTTCTTTACTAATCTCATGTGAGGAACTGTGTCAAAGGCCTTCCTGCAGTCCAAGAAAATGCAGTCAACCCACCCTTCTCTCTCTTGCCTTACCTCTGTTACTTTATCATAGAACTCCAGGAGGTTTGTTACACAGGATTTGCCTTCCCTGAAACCGTGCTGTCTGGCGTTGATTAACCTATTCTGCTCCAGATGCTCCACCATTCTTTTTCTGATGATTTTCTCCAAGACTTTGCACACTATACACGTAAGTGACACCGGTCTGTAGTTTAGTGCCTCTTTTCTGTCTCCTTTTTTAAAGATGGGGACTACATTGGCCTTTTTCCATATCTCAGGTAGCTGCCCAGTTTCAAGGGATGTGTTGAAAATTTTGGTAAGTGGCACACTCAGAACCTCAGCTCCTTCCCGAAGGACCCATGGTGAGATATTGTCCGGACCCATTGCCTTTGAGGTATCAAGGTCACTGAGTAACTGCTTCACCTCCCCCTCAGATGTGTGTATTCCCTCCAGCACTCGATACATCCCTTGTTGGTGACGCACCCCGTCCTGTCTACCCAACTGCCTTCCTTCCTCCACTGTGAATACTTCCCTAAACCTCGAGTTGAGCTCCTCACATACCTCTTGATCATTACTTGTGAGTTCCCCATCTTCCCTCCTCAGCCTTATCACCTGATCCTTTACTGTTGTCTTCCTTCTGATGTGGCTGTACATCAGTTTCGGGTCAGACTTGACTTTCGATGCTATGTCGTTTTCGTACTGTTTCTGGGCCTCCCTCCGTACCTGTGCATACTCGTTTCTAGCTCTTTGACTTATTTCCTTGTTTGCTTGGGTTCTTTTCCTTCTGTACCTTTTCCATTCTCTGGCACTCTGAGTCTTTGCCTCCCTGCATCTTTGGGTAAACCAGGGGCTCTTTCTTGTCTTCCCATTTATTCTTTTTCCTTTGGGTATAAACCGTTCCTCTGCCTCCTTGCACTTTGTCGCTACGTATTCCATCATTTCATTTACTGACTGTCCTTCCATTTCCCTTTCCCACAGAACCTCCTGCAGGAAATTCCTCATACCTGTGTAGTCCCCTCTTTTATAGTCTGGTCTGTCTCTTTCAGCACCGTTTTCCCTCTCCACCTGTAGCTCTACTATGTACTCAAAGCTCAGCACCATATGGTCACTGGCTCCCAGGGGGCTCTCATGTGTTATGTCCTCGATATCTGAGCTATTCAGGGTGAATACAAGGTCCAGCCTTGCTGGTTCGTCCTCTCCTCTATCTCTGGTCGTGTCCCTGACATGTTGGTGCATCAGGTTTTCCAGTACCACGTCCATCATCTTGGCTCTCCAAGTTTCTGGACCCCCCCGTGGTTCTTGGTTCTCCCAGTCGATCTCCCTGTGGTTGAAATCGCCCATGACCAGTAACTTCGCTCTGCTCATGTGCGCTTTTCTTGCCACCTCCGCCAAGGTGTCCACCATTGCTCTGTTGTTCTCGTCATATTCCTCTCCTGGCCTCCTGCAGTTTTATGGTGGGTTGTACATCACTGCAATGACTATCTTGTGCTCCCCAGACTGGATGGTACCTACTATAAAGTCCCTTTCTCTACACACCTCCATTCCTGCCATTTCCTCAAATCTCCAATGATTCCTTACGAGCAGTGCGACCCCTCCTCCTCCCCTGCTCCTTCTATCTTTCCTCAGGATCTGATATCCTTGTGGGAAGATTGCGTCTGATATTGCCTCATTTAGTATAGTTTCTGTGACTGCTATGATGTCTGGGACATTTCTCCTATTCTTTCATTCCACTCTTCATACTTATTCGTGATTCATCTGCATTTGTGTACCAAACCTTCAGCCTCGTTTCCAATACTGTGGCCCTAGGGGATCTTGGCTGGATGGGGGGGGGTTTTGCAGGGTTCCCATGGAGGGTTGTTGCATGGGTGGGGGGGGTTGTATGGTTGGGGTGTGGTCTGATTGGGTGGGGTGGGGTAGTGGTGATGATGGGTTTAGGGTTGCTGGGGTGGGGACAGGGGACATGATGTGTGTGTGCGATGTTAAACTATATGGTTGCCGTTGGGTTGCTGTGGTTTGAGGCCCTCCGTGAGTGCTTCCGGTGGGTGTGGTTGTCCTTCTGCTTGGGCCTGGTGCCCCCTGTACCTCGCTGTCTCCATCTCTCTCTCCTCCCTTCGCTTTCTTATCCTCTCTTTTTGGGCCTCCCTTTCTTCCTGTGTTGTGTCCCGATCTAGGTATACATCGTGGTACTCCTGGCTTGCCCTCAACCGTGCTTTCTCTTGTAGGATCATGGTACGGGCTGATTCTGCATTGAAGATTACTTTGAGGGGTCGATTTCTTCCCCTTGTGTACCACCCGATTCTCCGAAAATTTGTCACCTGGGACGTGTCTCCCCCTGTTGCTAGCATAATACCTATAATCCTTTCCTTCTCCTCCTGTTTCCTTCTGTCATGGGTGACTCCTTCGACTTCATTAAGGCCGTAGATAAAGATTGACTTCTCCCTTTCCTCCTCCCACTGTGTCTCCCTTTGCCTCATCAGAGATGCATTAGCATCTTCCGGTTCTGTCATGGTTGTAGCCCCTGAGTTCCTCTGTGTGTCTGGCCTACTCATTTGCCCAAGTTCACTGCTGTATATTGTTGGGGCCTCTGCGTTTAGTGCACCTGCGGCTTTGACTACCCTCTCATGTGTTGTTACTGTGCCCTCATGCTTTGGTTCTGTGGAGTCCTTCTTGTCCCTGGCTGCTTTATCTATAACCCTCTCATGTGGTGTTAGTATCCTACTCATCTTGTATCGGACCCCAAGTGTGTCTGACAGTGCCTGAGCATACAAGAGTTCTTTTTTCTCCGCATTCCCTATGACTGTGTCAGATGCCCCACGTGTGTGTGCCAGTGCCTGTGCATACAAGAGTTCTTTTTTCTCCTCAATCCCTTTGATAGGTGTTGGTATCCTGCTCCTCTTGTTTCGGGCCCCACTTGTGTCTGGCAGTGCCTGAGCGTTCAAGAGCTCTTCTCCTTTCTCTGCATTCCCTTTGGCTGTGTCTGATGCACACGCTCCAAGCACCAATTCTGAACAGGTACTTGCATCTCTACTCTGCATCAGGCTCTGCAGCTTCACTTCTAAGATCTGGATCTTGTCTTCTGCATTTTTGACTTGCATTTCCCATTTTCTGCTCTCCTCAGCGATCCTCCTCTCCATTCCCTCTCTGATCATCAATATCCTCCTCTCCCATTCCTTTTCCCTTCTATTGAGTTCCTCTTCCCACTGTAAACTCCCTGGAGCGACCATCGTACCCCTTGTTGGCATCCTTCTCCCTGAAATGCCCATATTCCTGCGATGTGCCCTTATGGATGTAGTGAGAGTGTCAGAAGGGGGGGAGAGATGAGAGGGACAGAGAGGAGGGTCTAGGGCAGGGTACTCAATTAAGGGATAGAGGGAGAAGGAGAGAGAAGAGAGAGAGAGAGAGGGGAATTCGTTTGGAGGTAGTGTGGTAGGGGGCAGATCAAGCGGGGAAGGAAGGGGGGGAGAGAGGGAGAGGAAGAGTGAGAGAGGGGGATAATGGGAGGGGGAGGGGAAGAGAGAGGGAGAGATTTAGGGAGAGGGAGAGAGAGAGACAGAGAGATAGAGGTAGAGAGAGACAGAGAGGTAGAGAGAGTGGTATCGAGAGGCAGAGAGAGTGGTATAGAGAGAGAGGCAGATAGTGGTATAGAGAGAGAGGCAGAGAGAGTGGTATAGAGAGAGAGTCAGAGAGAGTGATATAGAGAGAGAGGCAGAGAGAGTGTCAGAAGGAGGGAGGAGATTTTCAGGAGGGAGACCTGAGAGGATAGGGAGGGGAGAGGGGGAGGGGGAGGGAGAGAGAGGGAGAGCGGGAGGGAGAGAAGGAGAGGGAGAGATAGGGAGAGGAGGGGAGGGAGGGGGAGGGGGGAGAGGGGAAGAGAGGTGGTACTGGGGTATCAGGGTGAGGGAGAGAGAGAGAGAGAGAGAGAGAGAGAGAGAGAGAGAGAGAGAGAGAGAGAGAGAGGAGAGAGTGAGATTGGGGAAAGAGAGAGAGAGGAGAGAGTGAGATTGGGGAGAGGGAGAGAGAGGGGAGGGAGAGAGAGAGGAAGGAGGGAGTGAGAGGAAGGGGAGAGAGAGACAAGAAGGAGGGAGTGAGAGGAAGGAGAGAGAGAGACAAGGAGGGAGTGAGAGGAAGGAGAGAGAGAGACAAGGAGGGAGTGAGAGGAAGGAGAGAGAGAGACAGGAAGAGAGGGAGAATCGCCAGAGGTGTATGGAGAGTGGAGGAGGGAGTGAGAGGAAGAAGAGAGAGAGACAGGAAGAGAGGGAGAATCACCAGAGGTGTGTGGAGAGTGGGGGATGGGGCGGAGGGGATTAGGGGCGAGAGAGGATAGAGAGAGAGGTGAGAGAGGAAGAGAGTGAGAGGGAGGCGAGAGAGGAGAGAGAGAGGCGAGAGAGGGTAGAGAGAGAGGTGAGAGAGGGAAAGAGCGAGAGAGGCGAGATAGAGGAGAGAGAGAGAGGTGAGAGAGAGAGAGGTGAGAGGGAGAGAGTGAGAGGCTAGAGAGACAGTGAGAGAGAGGAGAGGGAGAGAGAGGTGAGAGAGATGAAAGGAGGGAGGGGGAGGAAGGAGAGATAAAGAGAGACGGGGAGAGAGTGGAGGGGAGAGATAGTGGAAGAGAGAGAGAGAGGAGAGGGAAGAGAGGTGGGAGAGAGAGTGGGAGGGGATGGGTGTATGAGGGGAGAGGGGGAAGGTCAGATTCAATAGCCCTACTGTTCGTTTATGTGTGCGTACCACACCGGTGTGTGTGTGTGTGTGTGTGTGTGTGCTCACCGAGTGTGTGTGTGTGTGTATGCGCATGCGCACTCTCGCATACCTGTGCCTGTCTCCCCAGGAAAAACTACTTCTCGCTACTACTATTATACTGATATGCTATTACTAATACTTATACTAATACCATTTATAATACCAATATCAATACAAGAAAACTAAAGGTTATATTGCCACTTTACAGTTGGCTGCTAAGATACTATCTTTGAATACAGTTGGCTGTCTGCGCCTGCGCGCTCTTGCCACCACCTGTTGTTTCCTTACCTAGTTTACCACCCTAGCTATGAGTGACGTACTAATGAATGATAGTTAGCTTTCCAGAGCAGGGATTTAACCCCCCAGTTGACAGCTTAGCAGGGCCAATGTCTCATGCAAACCACAATTAGGATTTTGTACGTTACTGCTGGTTCTGCTCCCTTGTTGCACCAAGTTTCCTCTCAGTGGTCCACTCCTGGTTCCTTGTTTCTCCGTCGTTTCTTTTCTATTTTGCTCACTGTATTCAAATACCGTGAGCAAGCACTCCTGTCCTTGTCTCTTATCCCTCTTTCTTGGGTATCGATAAACGTTATAACCACCACTAGGCACTGTGCGGCAACTCGATTAGGCCTAGTTCTCAACCGTTCCTGCTACCCGGCACTCTTTCCCTGGCACTATTTACTATTGTTTTCCCTTCTGTGATCACTTATATTTCTTTTTTTCTGGTCTTAAATGATTATGCCACCTTGACCTTTGCACACGCCTATTTGCTGTTCACTGATCCCTCTGAGACACCCGAAAAAGACGTAATTTATCGGAGCTCAAAACGCGTGACTTCCCACTTCCCAGTGTGTATGTGTGTGTGTGTGTGTGTGTGTGTGTGTGTGTGTGTGTGTGTGTGTGTGTGTGTGTGTGTGTGTGTGTGTCTTTTGAGGAGGGACAATGTGTCGTGGGGTCGAACCGTGGCCTGCCACAGCTTGGTCACGAACACTTCTGAACACGAACAAGTCGGTTCACGACCAAATAATTCGCCAAATTTTTGCATCTGGTCACGAACACATATTCAGGTGCCGAACAAACACAGACGCGCCAATTTTCACATTCCTGGCCATTTTTTTCGCCATATATATATTTCGACATTTATAAATTTAAAACATTTGAACCTCACCTACCCTCTCTTAAGCTAACGAATCTTTTTTTAACTAAATTTTGTTATATCTACCAAGGTGTGAAGAAAATTCTCCAGAGAGGGGATATCTTTTAGTGTAGGTTCGTCAGGACACCGGACAGGTGTTTCCTGACACGGGTCTTAGTCAGATGATGACCCGCCGTTGGAGCTTTTGGTCATCTGACCGAGGCCTTCTGCTGGCTTACCGGTCCCCTCCTTTAAAAATTATGGTCTATTAAAACCATTTTAGGGGATATCTCTCTGCCCTTTCAGCCCCCTTCAGGTCCCTGAGGACCTTGATGGACTCAGCCCTCATGAAAGTGGAGCTGATAGTCTCTCTTGCTTCCTGATCAACAGTTTAATTGAATCCAGGTGCAGTACCAGCATCTACCAGCATTATAGTCACGCCACATCCTCTTCTTGCAGTAAGTGTTCGTTGTAATACAAGTGACAGTGAAACGAGAGTAAGTACTCTCATTCACTTTGCAGGAAAATTACAAGAAAACCCAGCACCACTTTACCTACAATGTGGGACAATAATGAACTGCCGTCTGTACCTAGATAATAATAAATCTATCACTTGCATTGAATACTGTTGCAGTGTTCCTCTTTAAGGGGGCTCCTTGTCGTGGTAAAGAGGCTATCGGTCTGAGGAATTGGACCTCTTGGTCTTCTTCCTCAGACCGAACCTAACTACCCCCCAATCCCCCCTTCCCTTTCCCATCTTCCTTATCCTCCCTTTTCCCTTTCCTCCTCCTCCTCCTCCTCCCTCCCTTATTTCCTTCCCATTTTTCTCCTGGGAGCTTCCCTCCAGGCATTCTATTTCCTAGGTAGGGGAAAGGGTACCATGGTCTTCCCTTTTCCGTTGAGGTTCTTGGCGGTGGTGTAGTTTGCCGTGGAATCTGGATCGCCCGGGGATGCCCCTCCCTCTCCGGTCACCCGGGGGGTGGCTTTGGGTATCTTTCGGGAGACAGGTGTATCTCTTGAGGCCACCTTTCGGATTCTGGGGGTGGTGACTGAAGGAGGTATGCTTTGTGGTGAATATCCGGCCGCCCTCTCTTTTGTCCGCCGAGGTAGCTCGGTGGATGTGAGGTTGCTATCCCGGATTGCTGGTTTACTGGCATGAAGGGTAGGGTATGGCACGGGTTCCATGCAGCATCTGCCCTACTTGCGGTGTTGAGGTCCTCTTGGGCGCGCAGGGTGATTTACGCCCCTTTCATTCCTCCTAGGAGCTATTCCTCCACGTTCCCCCCTTTTTTTATTCTTTTTTTTTAATTTTATTTTCTTCTCTACTTTCTTTTTTTTTCTTAAAAACAAAAAGAAAGAAGAAACCTAACCATGGATGCCCTAAACTGTGAACCTACCCCTGGGCCCCTTCCTGATACCGCACCTAGTACTGACCCTGCCTCGTTTTTGGACAACTCTTCGGACATCTCTAATATCCCTGTACCACTTGCTGGTGCCGGTTCGTCACCTGCTTCAGGTACCGGGGTTCCGACCGGCCCTTTTGACATATCTGACCTTCGTTCTTCTCTGACCTTGATTCCGGCTTCTCCCTCGACGGTGCAGCAATTTTCGGATCGCTCGCCCGTCACCCATCGGACCACCCCCGGTCCCACATCCAAATGACCAAGACCCTTACATGACGATTCGACACTTCCTTCTCGTTCATCTCAGAAACGACCAACACGTTGCGTACTCTTAAACACTTTGTTTCACACTACTCAATGGACAAAGTTTTTTACTTTAAGACCGACTACTCCCACTACCTATCTTTCCGATCATAGTAATGGTAAAGCTCTCCTACGCCATGTAGGTAAAGATATCTCATTTCACACTCTCAAGAGCGGCACTCGCATCATCACGGTCAAGAATGCTGGCCAAGCTCGCGATCTTTCTCTTCTTACGACCATAGATACTATTCTTATCACTATTGACAAGCATCATTCTCTTAATTCTTGTAGTGGTACTGTCAATTTACCCCACACCATTGTCCAACGGAATTTCCAGACATGTGGTGATCACATTTTGGAGCAGCTTGAGGTCCAAGAACTCCCTATCCTTAAGGTTGACACTTTTGTCCTCCCTGCCAATAAGCGAAGACGTTATCCTTGTAATATAGCTCGTTTAACGTTTGACTGCCGGGAACTCCCACCTTCGGTCTACATTGCAGGTCAACGTCTACAAGTTCGAAAGGTGACCCCTACACCGCAACAGTGTAGAAACTGCTGGCGTTTTGGTCATCCAGCGAAATATTGCAGGTCCATGGCCGAATGCCCAGTCTGTGGTGCCGACGACCATGCCAGTCCTTCTTGTACTTTACCTCCCTCTTGCCTTAACTGTCATGAGGCACATCCATCGTACTCTTGCCATTCTCAGGTTTACCTGAATGAGCAGGAAATCCGTTGTCTCAAAGAGGCGGAAGGCTTCTCATATGCTATGGATGTCTCTCATCTACGCCTTCAAGGTAGACTTCCCCGTATTTCCTATTCTCGCATTGCTAAACGTCCCCCACTTCTGGGGTCCCAACTTCCTCGACTTCCTCTGTGGTAACAACATCCTCAGTCACCCCTGTCTCGAATCCTTTTGATGTTCTTGGCTCCGAGGTCCCTACCTCGGCATCCCATACTGTCCACACTCCTTCCTCTACTCACTCGCACAGTTCTGAGTCTACACGTCCTCGTCCTTCACCTAAACCTCCGCGCCCCCCTTCTTCTGATAAGTCCGGCAAAAAATCCCTATTGCCGGGTTCTTCGCCTCGGACTAGTTCTGTAACGTGTGTGGAGGTTCATCCTCCTCCTCGTACAATATCTTCATCCCCTGTCCCCTCTCAAGTTCCTTCCCTGACTGTCCCTCCCCAGGCCACTTCCACTCCTGTCCCCTCCCAAGCCCCTTCGACAGTTTCCTCTTCCATCTCCTCGACCTCTACTTTAGTACAGTCTATAGTCTTCCCGATGGTTGCTCACTCCCCTTCCATTTCTAATGTAGTCCCACATTCTGCATCTTTGTCTTCCGAAAATCTAGAAGCTATCGCAGAATTTATTGCAGAGTCTGGAACGTTGATGAACACCGCTCCACCTTCAGTTCCTCCTCCTCTCTCTTCGTCTACACACCTCATTCCTTCACAGCGTCCCACTCCTTCTCTGATTACGAGTCTTCCGCTGCCTCCACACGTGGACTTTTCTAACCCTAGTCCATAGATACCTCTAACTTCGACTTCTATCTTTCTCTCTATAAATCATGACTTATTTGCAGTGGAATATCCGAGGCCTCAGGGGTAACCGGGGTGAGCTTCAGGTGTTGCTCTCCTAGTTTTCCCCTGTTGGTGTCTGTTTGCAAGAACCCAAATTGCAATCCTCTGTTATCCAGAACCTTTAACGAAAGTGCTCTTCTTATACTCACTGGTGTTCCATACCGTCAACTCTATGTTCATTCTTCTCTACATTACACCGCAGCCCGTATCCACTTGAATAAGTGGTATGCAATCTGTTTTTTATATATCTTCCCTTCGCGAGCATTGTCTATCCTAAATGTTGATTTTCTGGTTTCTTCCTTGCCGCCACCCCTTCTATTACTTGGAGATTTTAATGCACACCATTTTCTTTGGGGAGGGTCGCACTGTGACTCCCGTGGAGTTCATTTGGAGGCATTTCTTGCTTCTCTCCCCTCCATGTTTTAAATACAGGTACTCCGACCCATTTTGATCCCCGAACTCATTCTTTCTCCTGCATCGATCTTTCCATCTGCTCTTCATAATCTGTCTTTGACTTCACCTGGTCTGTCCTCCCGGACTTGCATGATAGCGATCATTTCCCAATCATCTTAGGTCCCCTTCGTATTCTCCACCTCCTCGTAGCCCACGCTGGCAATTTGACCGGGCGAAATGGGACCTTTACGCACAACTTACTGCCTTTCATGAGGTTCCTTCCTCGTCCTCCATTAATGAGGTTTTACATCTCTTTTCGTCCTCCATCTTAACCGCTGCTTCACATTCTATCCCCCAAACCTCGGGCAAGCATTCTCAGAAGTGTACTCACCTAATTGTACTCACCTAATTATGGTTGCAGGGGTCGAGACTCAGCTCCTGGCCCTGCCTCTTCGCTGTCTGCTACTGGGTCTCTGCTCTCCCTGCTCCATGAGCTTTATCATACCTTGTCTTAAAACTATGTATGGTTCCTGCCTCCACTATATCTTTCTCTAGACTATTCCACTTCCTGACTACTCTGTGGCTGAAGAAATGCTTCCTGACATCCCTTTGACTCATCTGAGTCTTCAGCTTCCAGTTGTGTCCCCTTGTTTCTGTGTTCCCTTTCTGAAACATCCTGTCACTGTCTACCTTGTCAATTCCCCGCAGTATTTTGTATGTCGTTATCATGTCTCCTCTGACCCTTCTTTCCTCCAGTGTTGTTAGTCCTATTTCCCTCAATCTTTCTTCATAAGACAGACCCCTGAGTTGTGGAACTAACCTTGTCGCAAACCTTTGCACTTTCTCTAGTTTCTTTACGTGCTTGACCAGGTGTGGGTTCCAGACTGGTGCTGCATATTCTAGTATGGGCCTGACGTACACGGTATACAGTGTCTTGAACGATTCCTTGTTAAGGTAACGGAACGCTAATCTTAGGTTTGCCAGTCGCCCATATGCTGCCGCAGTTATCTGGTTGATGTGTGCCTCCGGAGACGTGCTTGGCGTTATACTCACTCCAAGGTCTTTCTCCTTTGCCGAGGTTTGTAGCCTTTGTCCGCCTAGCTTGTACTCTGTCAGCGGTCTTCTTTGCCCTTCTCCGATCCTCATGACTTTGCATTTGGAGGGATTGAATTCGAGAAGCCAATTGCCTTGGTGGTGTCCTGCTTGTGCTCGGGCAGTACGTTTGAAACGCGCTGCATGGGGCAGGTATCGGTATAACAGAACCACAGAGAGACTCCTTGATTTTAAGCAGAATAGAGCAATTGCTCGCCGTGTCATACGTGACGCTAAACGCACTTGCTGGCGAGATTACGTTTCTACGATCACTTCGGCTTCCTCGATGAGTGCAGTCTGGAAGAAAGTGCGGAAATTGAGTGGTAAATTCTCCCCCGACCCGGCTCCTGTTCTTCAGGTTGTCGGTGTCAATATAGCACACCCTCTTGCCGTTGCCACTGAAATTGGTAATAATCTGGTCCGCATTTCTCATTTCCATCTATGCCCCTCATTCCTTTCTTCTAAGTCTGCCAGCGAGTTAGATTTTTCTTCTAAGAACATAAGAAGAACATAAGAAAGGAGGAACACTGCAGCAGGCCTGTTGGCCCATACTAGGCAGGTCCTTCACAATCCGTCCCACTAACAGAATATTTGCTCAACCCAATTTTCAATGCTACCCAAGAAATAAGCTTTGACAATTCTACCCACTCATGCGCGAGTCCCACTCAAATCCAACCCCTCTCACTCATGAATTTATCCAACCTAAATTTGAAACTACCCAAGGTCCTAGCTTCAATAACCCTACTAGGCAGACTGTTCCACTCATCAACTACCCTATTTCCAAACCAATACTTTCCTATATCCTTTCTAAATCTAAACTTATCTAACTTGAATCCATTATTGCGGGTTCTCTCTTGGAGAGATATCCTCAAGACCTTATTTATATCCCCTTTGTTAATACCCATTTTCCACTTGTATACCTCGATCATGTCTCCCCTCATTCTACGTCTTACAAGTGAATGTAATTTTAGGGTCTTCAATCTTTCTTCGTAAGGAAGATTTCTAATGCTATGTATTAATTTAGTCATAATGTGCCTTTTACCCTTCAAGAACTGGAGGCAACACTCTCTGCTTGCCGATCATCTGCAGCTGGGCCAGACGGCGTACATATTCGTATGCTACAGCATTTACATCAGTCTGCTCTTACTGTCCTCTTACGACTCTTTAATCTTATATGGTCGCAAGGAGTTATTCCCCAGCTGTGGAAGTCTGCTATTGTTCTCCCTTTTCGCAAACTGGGTACTACGGGACGTGATACCTCTCACTACCGTCCCATCGCTCTTACCAGTGCAATTTGCAAGGTGATGGAACGTCTAGTTAATAGACGTTTGATGTGGTATTTAGAGACTCACAGTAGTCTCTCCACTAGTCAATATGGCTTTCGTAAGGGCCGTTCTGCCATTGACCCCTTACTGCGCTTGGATACGTATATTCGTAATAACTTTGCCAATAACCACTCGGTTATTGCCATCTTTTTCGATCTTGAGAAGGCTTATGACACAACTTGGAAGTATAATATCTTGACCCAGGCCCACTCCTTAGGCCTCCGAGGCAATCTACCATTTTTCCTTAAGGCTTTCTTAACTGAAAGACATTTCCGTGTCCGGGTTAGTAATGAGCTTTCCTCGGAATTTGTCCAAGCTGAAGGTGTCCCCCAGGGTTGTGTTCTGAGCACAACACTATTTCTCCTTGCTATAAATAATCTAGCATCAGTTCTCTCAACCGTGTTTCTGACTGGGCCACCTCTCACGGGTTTAAATTTTCTAGTAGCAAAACTCATCAAATTACGTTTACTAAACGTTCAGTGGTCTCTGATCATCCGTTGTACCTATACAGCTCACGTATCCCAGAACGTGATACAGTCAGGTTTCTCGGCCTCCTGTTTGACCGTCGATTGTCCTGGAAACCTCACATTACCTCTCTGAAGGCAACTTGTCATATCCGGTTGAACCTCCTAAAAACCCTCGCACATCTCTCGTGGGGGCTGATCATACCACTCTCCTACGCCTGCATTCAGCCCTAATTTTATCGAAACTCGATTATGGTGACCAGATATATTCAGCGGCCTCCCTGCTACTCTTTCCAGCCTTAATCCCATTCATCACCAGGGATTGCGTTTATGCCATGGTGCATTTCGTTCTTCCCCGGTTGAGAGCCTCTATGTAGAAGCGAACATTCCATCCTTGTCCGATCGTCGTGATGCACATTGCATTCGCTATTATGTTCGCTCCCA
Organism: Cherax destructor; assembly: GCA_009830355.1. Classification (NCBI taxonomy): domain Eukaryota; kingdom Metazoa; phylum Arthropoda; class Malacostraca; order Decapoda; family Parastacidae; genus Cherax; species Cherax destructor. The sequence continues at coordinate 35,079 of WNWK01011145.1, read as the reverse complement.
TGACCTCCGCAATCCTTCCATGTATAGGATTGTCACAGATGTTAGTAGGCTCTCTTTACACACACAACCCGCACATATAAAAGGGAGGAGCTTACGACGACGTTTCGGCCCGACTTGGACCATTTACGAAGTCACACTAACACACAGAGACGGAGGAAGGGGTATTTATAGGCAGGCAGACAGGGGAGGGTACAAGAGAGTGGGGTAATAATGGAGTAAGTAGTGGAAGTGGTAGTAGTAGTAATAGTGGTAGTGGAGACAGTCATGTACTAGGAGAGGAGCACTGCAATGAGGCTAGCGGCCCGCAAGGGTGGGACGAGAACACAGAGGGAGGAAAGGCCTTTCCTCCCTCTCTCTTTATTTGCGGGTTGTGTGTGTATTGTTCCAGTCACGGTATTGTGCCTTTTTTGTTATTTAGGCTCTCTTTATTTGTCCGTCGCCCATGTTTACTTCGTCCCTTTTCTCTTCGTCTACATTCACTCTTGTCTTCCCTTCATCTACCACCTTTATATGTTCATGTGATATCTCCATTTCTCCTACCCCCTTGGGAAGTTCCTGCTGTCCGTGTCTGTTCTATTCCTCTACCTTGCGCGAAAGCCCAACTACCTACGGCGGCTTCTCGCTCTTTTTTTCTAGACCACTTCTGTTCTCATTCCCATGCCATCGCAGTGTACACCAATGGTTCAAAGTCATCTGACGGTGTCGGATTCACAGCAGTCTTCCCGGACAGCGTAGTGCGAGGGCATCTATTACCCTCGGCTAGCATATTTACGGCTGAATTGTATGCCATTCTTGTGGCACTTATCCGTATTGCATCTATGCCTGTGTCACCATTTGTGGTCGTTTCAGACTCCCTTAGTGCTTTACAGGCTATCCGTAAAATTGATACACCTCACCCCCTTGTTCTTCGTATCCAACTTTGGTTACGCCGTATCTTTAGCAAACACAAAGATATTGTTTGTTGTTGGGTCCCTGGTCATGTTGACGTACAGGGCAATGAACAGGCAGACACTGCTGCGCGGTCAGCAGTACATGACCTTCCAGTATCATATAGAGGTGTTCCTTTCACCTTGGCACCCGTTGGCAACAACGCTGGTCTGACCTGCTAAATAACAAACTTCATTCTATTAAACCGATTATAGGTTTCTGGCCTTCTTCTTGTCACCAATGTCGAGGTTGGGAGACTACACTCTCCCGTCTTCGCATCGGCCACACTCGTCTTACGCACGGGTATCTCATAGAGAGGCTCCCTGCCCCTCTCTGTGAGCATTGTCAGGTTCCAGTGTCTGTTCACCATATTCTGTTGGACTGCCCACTCTATCAACGAGCACACAGAATTTACCTCCAACGGCGTCTTCGCTCTGCTGCCCTTTCTTTACCTTCCCTTCTTGCAGATGGACCCTCCTTTAATCCTGACTCTCTTGTTAACTTTTTGACAGAAACTGACTTACTACACAAACTCTGAAGATTATACCTCTAGCACCTCCCTCAGTCCCTTCTACCTCGATCTCTTGCTACCCTCCATCCCTGCACTATCCACTGTCCTGCTGCACTCCATACCCTACTAATCATCCTTCTCCCTCTTACAACCCATTCTTCCTGCATCCTGCAATAACCTGCAGCGCTGTATGACCCCTGTGGATAATAATAATATTGTTGCAGTGTTAAGCAAAGAGAGAAATAACACTGAAGTAATACACAAATAACCCGCACATAGAAGAGAGTAGTTTACGACTTTTTTAAGCAAGTTTTATCATGGATCAGTTTTAAAGTTTTTAATATTACTTAAAATAATTGAAATACATTTTTTCACTTTACTGAAATTGATTTTTACAGATTTTTGTAATTAACAAATTTTCATTCTGCTTATTCAAACCCTTGCGTTACAGGAGTTATCAGCTTGTGCTGCACTCTGAAATATTTCAGTTGCGTGCATTGAGACACAATTGTTTTTCATTAAGGAATTCGCGGATACCTCACTCGGGTCGCACAGTCAATGAAATTCATCTATTTCTTTCACTTTTACTAACACTGTCTACTAGCTTTCCCACTAGTACTACCACTACTACTACTACCTTACTACTATTAATATTGTCAATGCTGCTATATTTTCCGCTACCACTACTTCTGCTGTTAATGTTTCTACTACTATTACTACTACTAACACTACTGTTGCTGTCACTGCTATTACTTCCACTATCACAAGTATATTGACAATGATCCAGGATGAACTGAAACGTCGTTTCAAGTTTCCTCTTTTCTGATGCCTGTCATCTCTTAAATAATACAGTGTAAGATTCAGAAGTAATTCGACTGATTTAGTTGTTGTTAATACAGTATTGAATATGACAAATATCATGATTATTTACAATGTTATTTTAAGAGCTATTAAATCACTCTCACTATGGTCAGCTGTAGTTGGCAGTCATGTCAAGCCCAGAATTCATAGGCTTAGACTCTGAGTGCCCTGGGCAAGCAGTAGTTCAAATTGTAACCTTCGTGAAGGTGCAAGGTTGTGCCCATCTCACAGCGCCATTGGTTGCCGGAAACAGATTATCGAGAGATAAGTAATACAATAAGAGAGTCTCTCGCTCAAAAAATAATCCCAAGTCACTCAATGCTTGCGTCTCGCCCTTAAACAAACGCCATTCTAATCGGTCTCACAGCCCCTCCTGGATTAAGCCAGAGGGACATTTAATACTCATTATTATTTAGTAGAAACTCTTGTGAATAAATTGGAATAAAGTCGTATGTTTTGTTAATTTAAAGGGTACAGAACATGGACTGTAATTATTCATGGTTAAACGACGGCCCTGTAAGAGGCCGCTATTTTGTTCCTAAGAGATGCTATCAGGTCCTCCGTGTATATTCACGTATACTGATATGGTAAATTATTGTGTAATAATCACCAGCGTCAAGTAAAAAAGATGCAACTATTCACAGGTGAACTGGTGGTTTTACTGGAATTAATATAATTAAGAGACCCAGGTGGGCTGCTATCAAAAGTGACTAACATCGATCAAAATTAGGTGCACTGTAACAACTCACCTGGTAAGTGCTTAACATAAGTGTTCAACGCACCATAATATATCATATATAGCCCTGAGAACACAACACATCCTCTGTTCGAGGGTAAAACTGATGATAGATATAGTTTTAATGGGAATAATTAAAGATAATGCTCTATTTTAACTCTGGTTATTTGTTTTCCATAATCTAAGTAGGAAAAACTTCCAAAAGAGGGACCTATCATAATGCAGGCGAATGCTGCACTCCCTCCTACCTCCTTCACGCTGCCCAGGTCACTGTGTGGGAACCTAGAATACTGCAATACATTAATTACCACATCTAATCTGCCCAGACCCGAGATCGAACCATAAACCCTCAGATTTTAAATCTAACGTTCTCTCAACTGAGCTATGTAGGCATCCCTTACATAGCACCCACATATTTCCTTCAGTATGTGCTCGGGGCTGAATTGACATCAGCATCAACTCACACACTGAGGGGCAGGGTAAACATTAGTTTAATATCCTTATTGTGTTCCCCATACCCATCCTACAGAGGCACATAATAGGTCCGGGGTCTAAGCTGCAAGGTTTTGATAGGTAAACAAGTTACAGTGGTAATGAACTATTTACATTTTTATATCTAGCATGATTAGTTTAGAAAAATATTACCTTATATTTCAGCAAGGTAATCTTGTAAAAAAGTTTAAGTAGTTATTCATTATTTTCAGTAGGCAAAGTCGGGGTATTTTTCCAGAATGGTTTGTAATATGCCACTGTGCATTAAATACTTTGATATTTCTTGAGGATTGATCAATGAATTGTCTCGGAATTCATTAATTTTATCGCTTTCTAGCACATGTTGATACAAAGTGTGACAATTTTTCTTCTGGCAAAGTTTACATTTAGTTTTGTCTACATCAGCTGTTGATGGTAATTCATCCTCCCAGAGACACTTGTGACTCAGTCGTTGCCGGGTGACAGTGACATCCAAGAGTCTGCATATTTTGTTGGATGCATCATAGAATGTAGCTCCTCCTGCATGATAGAATGGTAATAGGTAGACTGACTCCACAGTCACAAGTCATTGAAGTTTAGTTGAAGGTCTCTTCGTATTATTGTTTTCCAATTGCTAATTGACAGCCAAAGATTGTAAGATGGATTCCACAGAAATGAGGGGTTTATAATCCGGGTTTATAATCTCAACAAAATCTTCAGCTTTTACTTTTAAACTTCAACCACCTGCTTTACTAGTGTCTGTCTGGCCTTATGAGCTCTTTCATACCTACTATTAAAACTATATATGAAGCTTACATCAACCAACTTCAATTTATTTCGCTTCCCTATTACCCTATGAGACTGGAAAGCATCTCCTAACATCACTGGGACTCATCTCTGTTTTAAACTTCGTGGCTCACGTGGTAGCACCTTCAAGTCGCATCTGAAGCTCCCAGGTTAGATCCCAGCACATGTTGTCTAGCATCTGTTTCCCCTATTCTCCTAGCAGTAAGTAGATATTTCCGTATTATCAGATTGATGTGGGTCACATCCTGGGAAAAGAGATCAAAAGACTCCAGTCAATGTAAGCCAGTGCGGCTTTACTCGCTTTTTCTTTGTTACTAACCTTCTACTCCAATAGTCAGAACTGACAATGTCGTCCTCTTTCTCTTTTGTTTGTTTTGGTCTCTTCTTTTCCTTCTTCTTAATCTGTGTTCCATTGTGTCCAGTCCTTGCATAGTAAAAACTCTGTCCTTATATAACCAAGATATTGTTCCGAGTATTTAATATACTGTATTCATGTCTTCCTTTCTCACTTTTTTTCCAGGTCAGTTGTGTTAGATTTCTTTAGCTTGTTTATATTTATCTTAGGTCTGGGGTTAGTCTGATTGCATTGTTAATTTTTGCACTTTAAATCTAGTGCACCAGTTTACTCAGGTGAAAAGACTAGGCTGGTGCTGCTTTTTTAAGATGGGCTTGACGTTCATTGCAAATAGCATCTTGAGGGATGATTTGCAAAAATTCCTGAAGGCTATTCTGAGTTTTTTTTATCCTCACATAGAATTCAGACGTCATACGAGCTAAATAATTTTCTAGAGATATGTTCGTTAAGATGTTTACTACCAAGACTTTTCTTACAGCGATACCTAGAGTTTCTCAACTACCAGCCGTGTTTGGACTGAATTGCAGCGACTACTTGTTTGACTACACTAGTCATATACCAAATTATCTCTGGATGTCAACGCTTCTCCCACCTTTTTATTTTCTTCCCGAAAGTTTCACATCATCTACATGCAAACACTTTAGATGGGATCATATCTGGCAAGTCATTTACATGTATCAAGAAAACTATGGTCTTAGCACTAATTCTTGCGGGACACCCTGGGGTTCTTTACAGTTTATCTTCTTATTTTGCATGTAATCTTTGATCCACTGTTCGACTCTTTTTGTGCCTGTTTGTTATAGTGTCTCAATGTCTCTCTTTCTCTCTATGTCTCTCTCACTCACTCTCTCGCTTGTACCAAATATCTTTTAATTAATCGTCTTGAGCCTCACTGAGTATTAAGATGTTAGAGAAAAGCAAGGAAAAATAAAAGAGAGGTGAGGGAGGAAAAGGAGGATATAAGAAAAAAGATAGAAACGTGAAGAAGGATGGAAACATAGAAGGGGCCACGAAAAGGAGGAATGGTGATGCTGCAGCAGTTTATCTTCTACACACAGGTAACCAGTGAATGTGAGTGACACGTGTCGTCTACAAATAAATGACAGGTGTTACCTCAACATGTGACAATTTTTAATTTAATATCCCAAAAATGAGAGTGAGGGGGCGCCCGGGATTGAACCAGGGACCTCTCGATCTGCAGTCGAATGCTCTACCACTGAGCTACGCCCCCACCTCTCTCATCTACCTCAGCAAGAGGCGGTCACGGTAACTAGATCACTGAGTGGGAACCTTTCTGAGTGATGCTAATTAAAACATCGTCTGCCCAGACCCGGGATCGAACCGGGGACCTTTAGATCTTCAGTCTAACGCTCTCCCAACTGAGCTATCTAGGCTTTCCTTCAAGCGTTTCCACACGTTTTATTCTTCGTCTTCGTGTTTCTGATATGACATGTTTAGAGTCAGGAAACCTGAGGCTTATTGAAGTTTCTCTAATCTTTGCAAAGATATATTTACAGACTCTTGCAGTGACAACGTTTAGTTTACCTGGAGAGGTTTTCGGGGGTCAACGCCCCCGCGGCTCGGCCTGAGACCAGTCTAATAATCGTGTTACTTTCTCCACTGGCATGTTTTACTTAGCCGTAGCAACCTCTCTCCGACGAAAACCGAAACAAGGTTGATCTGTAAGTTTTCGGTTGCTGATGAGGGATGCGTTCTTGTTGGAGTGAAGGCATTCACTTAGTTTTCGACATCAACTTGGAGATGAGCAGTCCAGCTGGAGGTGTCGAGCTCTGAGCAAAGGGCTGGCCATTTTCCTGTTTCCCACAGCCAGGTTGTACGTGTGGATTCTTCACCTGTTGGAATCTTCAGTTTCGAAAAGACATCTATTTGGTAAGATAAACCAACATAGCCAAGGGGTTTGCAAGTGACTATGCCTTCCTACAGATCACTCACTGTTGGGTCGAGGGAGGAGACAGATGTGAGTAGGGAAATCAACAGTTTCTTATGTGAAACACTGCAGGGTCATCAAAGTACCTCTGTATAAGATGTTGGTTGAGGTCACCAACGATTATTATATATTGACATTCGTGTTGAAGCAGAAGGGAATCCACATTTTCTATTAGGGAGCTGTTAGGATCTGCTTGTTGCCACTGAGGTCTGTACATTGCACATGCTAGTACAGAGGTACAAGTGTTTTTGCATAGCTTGAAGAACATCATTTATAGGTGAGTAGTGATAGAAAAATCAAAAGGGTGAGCATGTACAATTTTAGAGAAGTACACAGCAACACCTCCTCACTGCCTTTGAGACACGTAGGACACTGGGGCAGCCGCTGGGATGTAGCTCTGTGGTATTGTATATGGCACAAAATCACCTGATGTTCCAAAACAGGAGTACCTGGATGGGAGACGAGTGTGTTTACCAATGCCGGGATCCTGCTGGTTTGTTCCGAGAACAGTTTTATATAAAACTGGTGACCCTGTCTGTCAAGATCTTTTTTCTGACGACACTGGTGCTCCTGATGTCTCCTCTAGTGGCAGTAATTGCACCTGGTATCTCGTAAGCAGTTGTCAGTGGTGTGCCCCCTCCTGTGACAGCGAGAGCACTGCCTAGGTGCCTGGGAGGGTGGACTTCTAATTACTGTACTTCCTGTGTTTCGATTCTGATTCAGCAGCTGATTTCTCCGGAGGTTGTGCCTCTTGTGATCCTGATAATTATGTACCTGATGAGCGTTTTCCTGGGACTGTGTTTTTGGAGGGTGAGGTGGCTGTGGGTGTCTACCTCCTCTTCTGCATCCTCTACCATGTCTTCTTCCATGTTCTCTACCACGCTCTCGTACAGTTTTATCAGATATGTCTTTGCTGTTCGTGATTTGGCGCAGCACTTGTTCAGGTGCAATGTTGGTCACCTTATTATTAACCCCATCAGTCTCTGTTGGAGAAAGTAATGACTCAGTATTGGGAGATGGAACACTTCTGTCATGTGTACTGGCAGGTGTTGGAGTAGTGTTGGTAGGTGTACTGGCAGGTGCTGGAACAGTGATGTTAACTGTACTCTCAGGTGTTGAAGTGATAACAGGTGAAATGGCAGGTATTCGAGCAGTGATGTCAGGTGTACTGGCAGATGTTTGAGCATGGATGGCAGGTGTATTGTCAAGTGTAGAAGAGCTCACAGATCCAAGGTCTGCATCGTTGCTGGGCAAAGGATCGATTTCCAATGTGGATTTCCAAATACAGGATTTCCAAATACAGTGTTTTTAGCTATATCTGCTAGCCTTAGTAACGACAGAATTCCACCAGGTACTTGTTGCTTCGTTGATCCCAATGTGAGTCTTCCAGTCCTTGTCAGCAGTGTCAGTATCAGCTGAGCTGCTTATGGCACTTGATGTAGGGCTGAACTAGCCGTCTGCAATAGCTGGGAGAGTATTTAATAATTTGAGGAGCTCAGGAAGTGCTTCTCTATGATGGATTATTGTAGCTGCAACTTTAAAACACATCCCATTAGGACATTCTTGATTATTTGAGTGTCGTCCCTGAGGTACCTCTGAACCTTCAGGGTTTAACTCCAAGTTTGTTTCTACATATGTCACAGGAACTAGAATGTCTGTCAAGCTCCTGAGATGTTGTACCTGGCTACAGCAAATGACTTCTTCTATGATGAAGTCTGTGTCGCAGCAGCTGGAAAACGTTGGTTCCTTACACTTAAGGAATGCCAAGTGTCTTGTAGTAAGTCCACAATCTCAATCTCTCTCTCTCTCTCTCTCTCTCTCTCTCTCTCTCTCTCTCTCTCTCTCTCTCTCTCTCTCTCTCTCTCTCTCTCTCTCTCTCTCTCTCTCTCTCTCTCTCTCTCTCTCTCTCTCTCTCTCTCTCTGTTGCTTGTACTGTGAATCTTTTAATTAATCCCATACAGTTCTTTCTGTGAATATTAAGGTGTTAGAGAGGAGCAAGGAAAGAGAAAAGAGAGGTGACGAAGGAAAAGGAGATATAAAGGACAAAAGAGAAACGCAAGGAGGGATTAATAAATAGGAGGGAAAAGTGAGGTAAGTGGCCAAGAAAGGAGGATTGATGATGGTGCAGCAGTTTATCTTCTACACACAGGTAACCAGTGAATGTAAGTGACACGTGTCGTCTACAAATAAATGACAGGTGTTACCTCAACATGTTACAATTTTTAATTTAATATCTCAAAAATGAGAGTGAGGGGGCGCCCGGGATTGAACCAGGGACCTCTCGATCTGCAGTCGAATGCTCTACCACTGAGCTACGCCCCCACCTCTCTCATCTACCTCAGCAAGAGGCGGTCACGGTAACTAGATCACCGAGTGGGAACCTTTCTGAGTGATGCTAATTAAAACATCGTCTGCCCAGACCCGGGATCGAACCGGGGACCTTTAGATCTTCAGTCTAACGCTCTCCCAACTGAGCTATCTAGGCTTTCCTTCAAGCGTTTCCCTAATCTTAACAAAGAGATAGAGATACTTATAGTCTTGCAGAGACAACTGTTAGTAGTCTAATAATCTTGTTACTCTCACCACTGACATATTTTACTTAGCACATTTCACATTGATGTGCAATGTATCTCTTGATCCCATTACATTCGAGGTACGAGGTTTCTGACCAGAGCTTTGGTAAGAAGGGTAAGGATGGAAACATGGGAACCTGTTGGGGAGGTGGAGGTGGGGGTTATAAAGGTAAGTGGCTTAACCACTTTGGTGCAATTTTAATAAGTGTGTGTATGTGTATGTAGAGTTATTCATGAGTTAATTTCATGAGGTAGGTATGGCTCCTGGGCATCAGTTGCACATAGTTATACAGCTGTATCCCGGCATGCCACTGAGTTGGAAGAATGTAAACTATTTGCAATTTAACAGTTCAGTTCAGTAATCTGTTAAAAAATAAACTGTGCCTATAAAACATTAAATAATCTGAAGGAGAAAATAATTCACCGCATTTTGGGTGTTTCTTAATATAGTTTCTTCAAAATCATGAGCTATTATTTTTTGACAATGTTTTTTTAAAGTTTTGGTTGAAAAACAATAAAAATTATACTCGATATTCTCTTTTATTTTTTGCTCAGTCAAGTAATCGACTTTATTATGTAGCATTGTGGGAGGAAATCTTCAAAAATGTTCTCAAATAAATTTCTTCAATTTTTTTGTGATAAAAAAAAATTAAAACTTATAAGGAGTCAACGGAAGAAAAATATTATGCTTAGTTTACTTGGGTTATCCTGGGCATGAATATTTTACAGGCTATCATGACATTCACTAGGCCTTACCAGTTCTGTAATCTCCCTATTTATCTTTCTTGTTTTCTTCTTCTTGAGGCTACGTTCAGTTTACTTCAAGGTTTCTGTCCCTCCCTGACTATTGAGATGGTATGGGTTTCAAAGTGCCCAGCAAAAACTGATATCCTGTCGTTGTACTATCGCTCACACGATGAACATGGAGGGGGGGGGGTAAACTAGTCGCTCATGCGGCACAATTTACCTGCAATAAATAAATAATTCAACATGCAGGAACCATTCAGAAATTGAGGCTGGAAGAATCTAAAAAAATGTTGAAAAAACAAAGATGGGCTGGTGTGAAATCATTTTCTTAATGCAGCATAGAGCATCGTAAATGTTACATTAGTTATTGTAAATGATACAGTAAGCACTCAAGAATAGTGGTACAGAGTGCAGCAAGGGGCACTGCCCGGCTGCCGTCAAGAAGACACCAGAAATAGGAAAATTTTGAGAATTTTGGTATCGAAGATTGTAACATCTCTGACGAAGACAGCCTTTCTCCCATCTATAAAATTTATGGCGGTTTATGCTGAAGGTGAGTAAGGCAGTTTGTTTAAAGTATACTCCTTAGAGTTATAGTGCCTTATATCAGTGTTTCATTGAGTGCTAAACTAAATATTAAAGAAGGAAAATCCTGAAACGTCTCCTTATTACACTGAAGTAATAATAAAGCATTAATATACCGATACCGATTTATGACTTTATCTAGTAATGTGAGGCTGGAGAAAGACTAGGAAAAATTATTATAATTAGATCTGCGTTTATATACATATAAAAATGCTGTCAAAAACTTCTAACTAATGTATTATATCGAGGTTTTTAGAAAGTTTTTTTCAGGTTATGACATGAAAGATTATTGACCAAAACAAAAGCGAATGGGTAAGGCCACAGTGGATACATTATTTTCAAACGTAACTGTAAAATGTTTGGAAACTCATTAACATAAATAAAAGAGCAGAACCTTGAAGTAAACATTAGCAATGACTAAGCATACTACGTAATATTTAGCTGTACTTTTTTGGTCCCCAAAATAATTAAGAACGAAAATATCCTGAAGATGGTTCGAAAAGGGGCAACGAATCTCGTACCTTCATTACGTAACAATTCCTATGAATAAAGACTCAAGCAGTCAGTGTGTTCATCTTAAGAAAGATTTCATTCAAACATCTATGATACCAAATAAATTCAAGCAGGGAATAAATATTGTGATTGAGTAGCATAGAACAGAGGCATTAAGCTTCGAGGCCGATCAAGTATAACAAATGTGATATTTTTTTCTCTTAATGAGTAGTTATATACAGAATTGTAACAAATTGTTCGTTGAAGTTATACGTCCAAGAAAATACAGTTATTAGAACAGTGTTAGTCAACGACTTTGTAAATGCAACGCAATAAGCTAAATACAATGAGTATGTAGAATGTGACCACTAGCACCATGGCTTTATTCCAGACACTGCCCAGTAAGAACAGCAGAGAAAGGACCACTTACGGCCGGGATGATGTAGAAGTACAAGTAGAGGTAATAGTGGTGCCACTAGTAGTAGTTCTAGTGGTAGAACACCGACTACAAATACCTTTCGTACTATTCGTATTTATGTAAGTTTTTATTTTCTATCATCCATAAATGCTGTTAACTCAATGAGTATCAGTTAAGTTATACTTGAGTCAAAAGGAAGACACACATTTGGCAGGACCATAGTCAATGGCGTCAGGAACACCTGTGGATTCCGTCTGGCACTGGTGTTTAGAAGCAAGAAGATGAACGGACAAAGTAATATGCTTTCAAGGAGAGAGTATAGTAAAAACTTTGGCTAGTGGTTTCAGGGCAACAGCACAAAATCAACTTCAATTGAACTTCACTGACATGAGACTGAGGAGATTGATAGCAGTCAGTTCATTTATCAGTATGTTATCATGCTGGAGAAGCTACACGTTTATGGCGCATCCAACACAATCTTCAGACTCCTGGCTGTCACTACCTCCGGCTCAGCTGGGCTACAATTATCTCAGTGTTTGCATCAGCTTTTCTAGACATAAGTAAATACAACATTTGTGACGATTCCAAATTGAAAATAAAATAAATTAAAAATTAAAATTCTGAATCAATTTCCACATTTAGTAATCTAATGAAACCTCAATCACAAATAAAATAAAAAAAATATGTATTTGAATTATTTCCAATTATATTAAACATGAAACAAAATTTTCCAACACTTATAATACTTTGTGAAAATTTAAATAAAAATTTAAAAAAAAATGTACTTTACTGTAATGACGAGAAATTCAAAATCTAAAACAATAATTCAGATCGTGAGCAACCTCTCTAAATTATTATACGGAATTAACTGACATATTTCCATTGTACAGTTAAAAGTTTTTTTTTTTGAGATGTTTAACTTTGATAAAGAAAAATAAAATAGAAAAACTTTCATTATTGTTATACTTGAAATTAAAAAGAAAACAATTTACATATATTAATTGCTGTAGGTGCTAAAATTAATAGGTACATTTCGATCACTACTTGATCCGAGGAGGTAGCCCCGATTCCATAATCTCAGTCCATTTTGCTACAATTCCAATAAGCAGTGCAGAGTGCAGCATAAACTGAAAATGAAGGTAAATAAAAGTGTTGAAGATTTGAAAAGAATCATAAGAGACATTCATAAATCAATATATGGAAACTAAAATCCAAATATCTTCATTAAAAATCGTAAATTAGGTCATATAGGTTTATAATATAATTATAACGTTTCAAAGAGAACAAAGAGGCGAACATCTTGAGAGTTCTGCGCCTTGACAACCCCGAGTTCAAAGATCAGCAAATATTGGTGATTTATGAAAAAGCAAATGATCTTAATTAAATATAAAAAAAAATAAAAATAAAAATATTTATAAAATACCAAAAATACTTTTTACAGATCAAAAAATTATAAAGAAACATATTCAACCAAAACTAAGTTGGTTATACCTTACCATGAAAATTTTCTTGATATACAGTCTCTGCTTACGAATTCCCCAAAAAAAGTTGTAATTAACAATCTTGATACAATATGATTAAGAATTCCCCCGAAAATGCTGATAACTTTAACAACATAAATATATGATTATAACTGGACAAGTGTCTAACGCTCTGTATTTTTTCATGACAAAGATTTTAACCAATAAACTGATTTGGAAGGCCTGACAAGGTTGCGTCAAGCAGAATCAAGGTTTTTCCAAATATAATCGAATAAAGTTTCTTGAAAAAATAAATATTGATTACAATATGAATATTTGTTGAGGGTTATATGAATTAGACTCATTTATATATGTCCGACATGTAACTCTTAAATTTGTTACATGACATGTGGCCTGACTACATCTTCACAACACTTTCATGGTCTGGGTGAGTGGGGTCACATGTGAGGTCACATCTCAGTGAGGGGTCACATGTGAGGACACATCTCAGTTTTATAACTCTTCTCTAGTCCAACTATTTTCACTATTCCTTGATAATGCGAGAATTCATGAATGCTCTCAGAATTTCTTGATTTTCTCGCAATGCTTATTTGACATATATATGTATATATGTTTTTTACACACCAGTCTTTTCCCACAAAGGCAGGGTAACACGAAGAAGATGAACCATTTGATCATGTCTCACTCCAGCATTGTCTTGCCAGAGGCATGCCAATACTACACCATATCTTCACCCTTCCTTCAGAGTGCAGGCATTGTACTTCTCACCCCCAGGACTCAAGTCGAACTAACCGGTTCCTAGAATCCCTTCAAAAATATTACCCCGTTCACACTCCAACAGCCTGTAAAGTCATAAATGCCATTTACCTCCACTCCTGTCTAAAACGCTCATGCTCTCTTGAAGATTGATTATCACAGAAAACCTTCGTTACCCCCTTTCACCTTCCATAGGACGATCCCTACCTCGCCTTCCTTCCACTACAGATTATACACCCTGTAAGTCAGTTAATATTCTATATCCTTTCTAATTGTCCGAACAACCTTAACAACCAGTCATCAGCTATCTGATAAATACATTTAGTAACCCTGCACCTCCTAACCTTGAAACACTGATTTCTCTACTTAATATTCACACCAAATATAATTAACACCCATATAAGAGCGTTTGTATAACTATACTCTCATACATTCCCCTCTTTGTTTCCATGAATAACATTCTTTGTCTCTATATGCTCCTCAGTGCACCAGGCCACATGGTGGATCAGGGCCTGGTCAACCAGGCTGTTACTGTTGGCCGCACGCAACCCGACATACAAACCACAGCCCAGCTGGTCAGGTACTGACTTTAGGTGCCTGTCCAGCGCCTTCTTGAAGACAACCTGGTAATCCCCCTTATGTATGCTAGGAAGCAGTTAAACAGTCTTGGGCCCCTCACACTTATTGTGTTGTCTCTTATCGTGCTAGTGGCACCTCTGCTTTTCATTGGGGGATGTTGCATCATCTGCCGAGTCTTTTGCTTTCATAGGGAGTGATTTTCGTATGCAAGTTTGGTACTAATCCCTCTAAGATTTTCCAAGTGTATATAATCATGTATCTCTCCCGCCTGTGTTCTAGGGAGTACAGGTTTAGGAACTTCAAGCGTTCCCAGTAATTGAGGTGTTTTATCACAGACATGAGTGTTGTGAAGGTTCTCTGTACATTTTCTAGGTCAGAAATTTCACCTGCCCTGAAAGGTGCTGTTAGTGTGCAGCAATATTCCAGCCTAGATAGAACAAGCGATCTGAAGAGTGTCATCATGGGCTTGGCATCCCTAGTTTTGAAGGTTCTCATTATCCATCCTGTCATTTTTCTAGCAGATGCGATTGATACAATGTTGTGGTCTTTGAAGGTGAGATCCTCTCACATTATCACTCACAGGTCTTTGACATTAGTTTTTCGCTCTATTGTGTGGTTGGAATTTGTTTTATACTCCGATATAGTTTTAATTTCCTCACGTTTTCCACATCGGAGTAATTGACGGACGACACTGTCATGCAAATTCGGGTGTCATCTGCAAAGGAAGACACAGTGCTGTGGCTTACATCGCTGTCTATGTCAAATATGATGATGAGGAACAGGATGGGACGATTAGTGTGCTTTGTGGAACAGAGCTGTTCACCGTAGCCACCTCAGACTTTACTCTTTTTACTACTACTCTTTGTGTTCTATTTGTTAGGAAATTATAGATCCATCTACCAACTTTTCCTGTTATTCCTTTGTCACTCATTTTGTGTGCTATTACACCATGGTCACATTTGTCAAAGGCTTTTGCAAAGTCTGCTTATACTACATCTGCGTTTTGTTTGTCTTCTAGAACATTCAGGACCTTGTCATAGACCCATCAGCAGACAGGTCCACTCCCAAATATCTGCTCACATTCATTTCCTCCATTCTCCCTCCCTCTAATTTGATAATCAATCTTCATTACCTAAAGTTTTTGTTATCCTCATCACCTTGCTCTTTCCTATATTCACTTTTAATTTCCTTCTTTTACAAACCCTACCAAACTCATCAACCAACCTCTGCAACGTCTCTTCAGAATTTCCCAAAAGCACAGTGTCATCAGCAAAAGGCAACTGTGACAACTCCTATTTTGTGTTAGATTTTTTGATCTCTTAATCCCACACCTCTTGCCAACTACTGAGCATTCACATATCTTTCAATTTCATCTATAAATATATTGAATAACCATGGTGACATCGAACATCCCTGTCTAAGGCCTACTTTTACTGGGAAACAATCTTCCTCTCTCCTACATGGCCTAACTTGAGCCTCACTATCCAGCCGTACCGTAATGTGCATTCTTTAATGGGAGCCACCTTTGCCTTTGATATTACAAGAGAAAAGGATTTATTACTTTGGATATAATAGACAGCTCCATACACCAATATCGAAGAGTCACAAAAAAATATGTAACACATTAAGTGCTTTCAGTAACCTACCATTATTTTATACACTTGCCGCATGAGCCACATTGCTCCCATACCCACCCAATAATATGCTAATTCCAAATCCTTAATGCAATGAATACCTTTTTACACTTATCTAAATACTGTTCACCTATATGCTTCATTGCAAACACTTTGCCTAAGTAATACAAGATGACAATAAAACACAGGGAAAGTTGATTGATAGCTCTAGGTATTTCATGTTGCAATCAACATATCAACAGGAACTGCCAATGTTGCAGAAATGAGTAAGAATTCCAGGATGATTCGTACATGGTAACGATTCTAGCTAGAATGATGTAGACGGCGCCAGGCAGACTAGTGTTGAGTGCCAGAAAAATAAAGACAGTAGAAAACAGCTGGCCGAGTCCACAAACACTGGTAATGTAGTAATGACTTAGTTAACATAACATTAGTTACAAGACAATTATCAGTAATTCGGCCAGACTTTGATACGATATAAAAGACATTATATTCTGAATACAGATATATCTGGCAAATTGCTTTAGGAAAATTCCATAATATTAAGGAACGTCCATAGTTCATCTGTCCAACACAACTCCTTGAGAGACGCTTTTCAGGCTTAAAGAGAAAATGCAGGAAAATAGCCTCTAATTAACTTGTGTGGAACTAATACACCCAAGACACTGCCTGCACACACTGCCTGCACACACTGCCTGCACACACTGCCTGCACACACTGCCTGCACACACTGCCAACACACACTGCCTGCACACACTGCCAACACACACTGCCTGCACACACTGCCTGCACACACTGCCTGCACACACTGCCAACACACACTGCCTGCACACACTGCCTGCACACACTGCCTGCACACACTGCCAACACACACTGCCTGCACACACTGCCAACACACACTGCCAACACACACTGCCTGCACACACTGCCTGCACACACTGCCTGCACACACTGCCTGCACACACTGCCTGCACACACTGCCTGCACACACTGCCTGCACACACTGCCTGCACACACTGCCTGCACACACTGCCTGCACACACTGCATGCACACACTGCCTGCACACACTGCCTGCACACACTGCCTGCACACACTGCCTGCACACACTGCCTGCACACACTGCCTGCACACACTGCCTGCACACACTGCCAACACACACTGCCTGCACACACTGCCAACACACACTGCCAACACACACTGCCTGCACACACTGCCAACACACACTGCCTGCACACACTGCCTGCACACACTGCCTGCACACACTGCCAACACACACTGCCTGCACACACTGCCAACACACACTGCCAACACACACTGCCTGCACACACTGCCAACACACTGCCTGCACACACTGCCAACACACACTGCCTGCACACACTGCCAACACACACTGCCTGCACACACTGCCAACACACACTGCCTGCACACACTGCCAACACACACTGCCTGCACACACTGCCAACACAGTGTTGACAAGAACTTATCATCAAAATGCTTTTATCTGTCTGTAAATTCTTAAAAAAACTAATTGTATGTTGAGTTTTTTTCAGGATATTCGCAGGGCAGAACAATTCTCATTGTTTGGGAAAACCATCACATTCATAATCAGAGGTGTTACTCTAGGCTCACTATGATAAGTTTTCCTAGCTGCAAGCAAAGTCGTTTCTACAAACTCTTCATAACAAAGATTTTCCAATATTTTTCATCAAGAAACTCGGGTGCCCAATCGATAGGTTTTCATGGGTATAGTAGCAATGGATTTGTATGAGCAAACATTAGTGGCCTTGAGCATTCTATTATCCCGGTGGATCAGAACATCTTAGGATGAAAGTTTACAATCCAATTCTTATGAATAGTAAATTTAAAAGACGGGACAATAACGTTAAGTCTCGGTAAAAATGTGTTCAAATCCATATCATTCAGCCAGAGACAATGTTGAAAATTATGTGGAAGATTTTTCACTAGAACACAATTTCGAATTAATCTTCCACCCCCATACTGGCGAGAACTCTAGACCCAAAACCAAACTGTAACTTGCTGATGTTGATATATCTTTGAGACTTGTGGGACTTAAAGAACACTGGGGTCTCAAACAATGTCTCTCCTTCAAAGCCCACCGTCTCAGCTCCCATCTAACTCCGAGACCCTGGATTGGGAAAATATGGTTCCTGTATATTTATTTTGAAATTTTAGGCCAGTAAATCTCTTTAAGGGGGGCTCCTTGACGAGGTAAAGAGGCTATCGGTCTGAGGAATTGGACCTCTTGGCCTTCTTCCTCAGACCGAACCTAATTACCCCCCAATCCCCCCTCCCCTATCCCATCTTCCCTTCTCCCTTTCCTCCTCCTCCTCCTCCTCCTCATCCCTCCCTTATTCCCTCCCCATTTTTACCCTGTGAGCTTCTCTCCACAGGCATTCTGGTTCCTAGGTAGGGGGAAGGGTACCGTATTCCGTACCATTCCGTTGAGGTTCTTGGCGGTGGTGTAGTTTCCCATGGAATCTGGATCACCTGGGGATGTCCCGATCCCTCTCCGGTCTTCCGGGGGGTGGCTTTGGGTATCTTTCGGGCGACGGGTGTATCTCTGGAGGCCACCTTTCGGATTCCGGGAGTAGTGGCCGAAGGAGGTATGCTTTGTGGCAGGTATCAGGCCGCCCTCTCTTTTGTCCACCAAGGTGGCTCAGTGGATGTGAGGTTGCTATCCCGGATTGCTGGTTTACTGGCATGAAGGGTAGGGTATGGCACGGGTTCCATGCCACATCTGCACTACTTGCGGAGTTGAGGTCCTCTTTTTTATATTTTTTTTTCTTTTCATTTTCTTTTCTTCTTTCTTTTTTTTATTAAAAACAAAAAGAAAGAAGTAACCTAACAATGGACGACCCAATCCATGAACCTACTACCCCTGGGCCCCTTCCTGTTACCGCACCCAGTTCTGACTTTACCTCGTTAAATGGACCACTCTTCGGACACTTCCAATAAAAATGTACCTCTTGCTGGTGCCGGTTCGTCACCTGCTTCAGGTACTGGGGTTTCGACTGACCCTTTTGATACGTCTGACCTCCGTGCTTCTCTGACCTTGCTTCCGGCTTCTCCCTCTACGGTGCGGTAATTTTCGGGTTGCTCGCCCGTCCCACGTCGGACCAACTCTGGTCCCACATCTAAACGACCAAGACCTTTACATGATGATACTGCATTACCTCATTCTCATTCAGCTCAGAAACGAGGGGCACGTCACTCACTCCCCTTAAACACTTTGTTTCACACTACACAATGGACTAAGTTTTTTACTCTGAGACCGACTTCTTCTACTACCTATCTTTCCGATCATAGTATTGCTAAGGCCCTCCTACGCCATGTGGGCAAAGATATCACCTTTCACGCCCTCAAAAGTGGCACACTCATCGTTACGGTCCAGAATGCTGACCAATCTCGTGATCTTTCTCGCCTTACGTCCATAGATGCTACTCCTGTCACTATTCAAAACCATCATTCTCTAAATTCTTGTAGTGGCACTGTTATTCTACCCCATACCATTGTCCAACAGAATTTTCAAACCTGTGGTCATGACATTCTGGAGCAGCTTGAGCTCTAGGACCTTCCTAAACTCAAAGTTGACACTTTTTTACCTCCCTGCCCGCCGGCGAACACGATATCCTTGCAATATTGCTCGCTTAACATTCGACTGTCGTGACCTCCTGCCCTCGGTCTACACTGCAGGTCACCGTTTACAAGTTCGAAAGGTGACCCCTACACTGCAACAGTGTAGAAACTGCTGGCGGTTTGGTCATCCAGCAAAATATTGCAGGTCCATGGCCAAATGCCCAGTCTGTGGTGCCGACGACCATGCCAGTCCTTCTTGTAATCTACCTCCCTCTTGCCTTAACTGTCGTGGGGCACATCCATCTTACTCTCGCCGTTGTCAGGTTTACCTAAATGAGCGGGAAATCCGTTGTGTCAAAGAGGCTATAGCCATCTCCCATCTACGCCTTCAAGGGAGACTTCCCCGTATTTCCTATTCTCACATTGCTAAACGTCCCCCCACTTCTGGGGTCCCAACTCCCATGTCTTCCTCTGTGGTCGCCCCATCCTCAGTCACCCCTGTCCCGAATTATTTTGCTGTTCTTGGCTCTGAGGTCCCTATCTCGGCATCCCATACTGTCCTAACCCCTTCCTCTACTCACTTGCACAGTTCTGTGTCTACACGCCTTCATCCAACATCTAATCCTCTCCGCCCCTCTTCTTCTCAGAAATCCGGCAAAAAATCCCCATTGCCGGGTTCTTCACCTCCAACCAGTTCTGTAATGTGAGTGGAGGTTCATCCTCCTCATTCAATACCTTCATCTCCTGTCCCCTCCCAAGTTTCTTCCTTGACTGCCCCTCCCCCCCCACAGGTCGCTTCCACTCCTGTCCCCTCCCAAGTTTCTTCCTTGACTGCCCCTCCCCCCCCACAGGTCGCTTCCACTCCTGTCCCCTCCCAAGCCCCTTCGGCAGTTTCCTCTTCCATCTTCTCGCCCTCAACTTTAGTACAGTCTATAGTCTCCCCGATTGTTGCTCACCCTCCTCCTTCTTCCATCTCTAATGTGGTCCCACATCCTGCATCTTTGTCTTCCGAAACGCTGGAAGCTATCACAGAATATATTACAGAGACTGGAATGTTGATGGACACAGCTCCACCTCCGGTTCCTCCTCCTCTCTTTTTCTCCGTCTACACCCCACCTTCCTTCACAGCATTACCCTCCTCCTCTGCTTGCAAGTCTTCTGCTGCCTTCACATGTGGACTTTTCTAACCCTAGTCCATAGATACCTCTAACTTCGAGTTGTATCTTTCTCTTCATAAATCATGGCTTATTTGCAGTGGAATATCCGAGGCCTCAGGGGTAACTGGGGTGTGCTTCAGGTGTTGCTCTCCCAGTTTTTCCCTGTTCGGGTCTGTTTGTAAGAACCCAAATTACAATCCGCTGTTATCTGTCCCTTTTCGGGCTATGATTTGTTATATTCATCTGATCCTTTTTCCGATGGAACCTTTAATGAAAGCACTCCTCTTATACGCACTGGTATTCCATACCGTCAGCTCTATGTTCATTTTCCTCTACATTACACCGCAGCCCGTATCCACTTGGATTGTCTATCCCAGATGATGATTTTCTGGTTTCTTCCTTGCCGCCACCCCTTCTGTTACTTGGCGATTTTAACGCACACCATTTTCTCTGTGGGGAAGTCGCACTGTGACTCCCTTGGCGTTCAGTTGGAGGCATTTCTTGCTTCTCTCTCCCTCTCCATGTTTTAAATACGGGTACTCCCACCCATTTTGATCCTCGAACTCATTCTTTCTCTCCATCTGCTCTTCCTCAACTGTCCTTGACTTAACCTGGTCTGTCCTCTCGGACTTACATGACAGCGATCATTTTCCAATCATCCTCATGTCCCATTCATATTCTCCACCTCCTCGTAGCCCACACTGGCAATTTGACCGGGCGAAATGGGACCTTTACGCACATCTTACTGCCTTTCATGAGGTTCCTTCCTCGTCCTCTATTGATGAGGTTTTACATCTCTTCTCGTCCTCCATCTTAACCGCTGCTTCACATTCTATCCCCCAAACCTCGGGCAAGCATCCTCAGAAGTGTGTGCCTTGGTGGTCTCCTGCTTGTGCTCGGGCAGTACGTTTGAAATGCGCTGCGTTGGGCAGGTACCAGTATAACAGAACCACAGAGAGACTCCTTGATTTTAAGCAGAGGAGAGCTATTGCTCGCCATGTCATACGTGACGCTAAACGCACTTGCTTGTGGGATTACGTTTCTACCGTCACTTCGATGAGTGCAGTCTGGAAGAAAGTGCGGAAATTCTCCCACGACCCGGCTACTGTTCTTCGGGTTGCCGGTGTCGATACAGCACACCCTCTTGCCGTTGCCACTGAAATTGGTAATCATCTGGTCCGCATTTCTCAGGGGCTCCATCTATGCCACTAGTTCCTTTCTTGTAAGTCTGCCAGCGAGTTAAAGCCCTTAGATTTTTCTTCTCTCAGGGAAGAATCTTATAATGTGCCTTTTACCCTTCAAGAACTGGAGGCAACACTCTCTGCTTGCCGATCATCTGCAGCTGGGCCAGACGGCGTACATATTCGTATGCTACAGCATTTATGTCAGTCTGCTCTTGCTGTCCTCTTACGACTCTTTAATCTTATATGGTCGCAAGGAGTTATTCCCCAGCTGTGGAAGTCTGCTATTCTCCCTTTTCGCAAACCGGGTACTACGGGACGTGATACCTCCCACTACCGTCCCATCGTTCTTACCAGTGCAATTTGCAAGGTGATGGAACGTCTAGTTAATAGACGTTTGATGTGGTATTTAGAGACTCACAGTAGTCTCTCCACTAGTCAATATGGCCATTGACCCCTTACTGAGCTTGGAGACGTATATTCGTAATGCCTTTGCTAATAACCACTCGGTTATCGCCATCTTTTTTGACCTTGAGAAGGCTTATTACACAACTTGGAGGTACAATATCTTGGCCCAGCCCCACTCCTTAGGCCTCCGAGGCAATCTACCATTTTTCCTTAAGACCTTCTTAACTTAAAGACATTTCCGTGTCTGGGTTAGTAATGTGCTGTCCTAGGAGTTTTTTCCAAGCTGAAGGTGTCCCCCAGGGTTGTGTTCTGAGCACAACACTCTTTCTCCTTGCTAAAAATAATTTGGCATCTGTTCTTCCATCCAATATTTGGTCATCGGTTTACGTTGATGACTTGTGCAGGTGCTGACTGCCACCTCATTGCAGTTTCCCTCCAGCATGCCATCAACCGGGTTTCCGATT
The DNA here is from genome assembly GCA_009830355.1 of Cherax destructor. Taxonomy (NCBI): domain Eukaryota; kingdom Metazoa; phylum Arthropoda; class Malacostraca; order Decapoda; family Parastacidae; genus Cherax; species Cherax destructor. Next base: position 12,390 of record WNWK01011145.1, on the reverse strand, counting down.
GGGCAACCACTCAAGGGTTTAAATTTTCTAGTGGCAAAAATCATCAAATTACGTTTACTAAACGTTCAGTGGTCTCTGATCATCAATTGTACCTATACGGCTCACGTATCCCAGAACGTGATACAGTCAGGTTTCTCGGCCTCCTGTTTGACCGTCGATTGTCCTGGAAACCTCACATTACTTCTCTGAAGGCAACTTGTCATAGCCGGCTGAACCTCCTCAAAACCCTAGCACATCTTTCATGGGGGCTGATCGTAGCACTCTCCTTCGCCTACATTCAGCCCTAATTTTATCGAAACTCGATTATGGTGACCAGATATATTCGGCGGCCTCCCTGCTACTCTTTCCAGCCTTAATCCCATACATTACCAGGATTGCGTTTATGCCTTGGTGCATTTCGTTCTTGCCCGGTTGAGAGCCTCTATGTAGAAGCGAACATTCCATCCTTGTCCGATCGTCGTGATGCACATTGCCTTCGCTATTATGTTCGCTCTCATGACCTCCGCAATCCTCCCATGTATAGTATTGTCACAGATGTTAGTAGACGCTCTTTATTTGTTCGTCTACCCTGTTTACTTCGACCCTTTTCTCTTCGTCTACATTCGCTCTTGTCTTCCCTTCAGCTACCACCTTTCTATGTGCATGTGGCATCTCCTTTTCCCTTACCCCTTTGGGAAGTTCCTGCTGTCCGTGTCTTCTTTTCTTCTTCCTTGCGCGAAAGCCCAACTACCTACGGCGGCTTCTCGCTCTTTTTTTCTAGACCATTTCCGTTCTCATTCTTATGCCATCACAGTGTACGCTGATGGTTCTAAGTCATCAGACGGCGTCGGATTCGCAGCAGTGTTTCCGGACAGCGTCGTACGAGGGCATCTATTATCCTCGGCTAGCATATTTGCGGCTGAATTGTATGTCATTCTTGTGGCACTTATCCATATTGCAGCTATGCCTGTGTCACCATTTGTGGTCGTTTCAGACTCCCTTAGTGCTTTACAGGCTATCCGTAAATTTGATACACCTCACCCCCTAGTTCTTCGTATCCAACTTTGGTTACGCCGTATCTCTAGCAAGCACAAAGATATTGTTTTGTGTTGGGTCCCTGGTCATGTTGACGTATAGGGCAATGAACAGGCAGACACTGCTGCACGGTCAGCAGTACATGACCTTCCAGTTTCATATAGAGGTGTTCCATTCACGGAATATTTTGCGGTCATTGCTACCCACCTTCGCACCCGTTGGAATCAACGCTGGTCTGACCTGCTGAATAGCAAACTTTATTCTATTAAACCGAGTACAGGTTTCTGGCCTTCTTCTTGTCACCAATGTCGAGGTTGGGAGACTACACTCTCCCGTCTTCGCATCGGCCACACTCGTCTTACTCACGGGTATCTCATGGAGAGGCTCCCTGTCCCTCTCTGTGAGCATTGTCAGGTTCCAGTGTCTGTTCAACATATTCTGTTGGACTGCCCACTCTATCAACGAGCACGCAGAATTTACCTCCAACGGCGTCTTCGCTCTGCGGCCCTTTCTTTACCTTCCCTTCTTGCTGATGGACCTTCCTTTAATCCTGACTCTCTCATTGACTTTTTGACAGAAACTGACTTACTACACAAACTCTGAAGTTTATACCTCTAGCACCTCCCTCAGTCCCTTCTACCTCAATATCTTGCTATACTTTATCCTTGAACTATCCACTACCCTACTACACTCTATACCCTACTAATCACCCCTCTCCCTCTTATAATCCATTCTTCCTGCATCCTACTTTCCCCTGCGGCGCTGTATGACCCCTGTGGTTTAGCGTTTCTTTTGATTATAATAATAATAATACGTCATGAGTTTCACCCCGCTTTTGTGGAAATAAAAATAAAAAGAATATAAAAAAATTATTTTGGCCACGAAGGCCTGACTCTATAAGAAAGAGGCTATGGAGTTAGTCTATAGAATGATACTTGTTTTCTATTATGCAGCGACCGTTTTCACTATTTTATGTATATATTATATTTGCTTGTAAATTATATCTCCTTTTTGGAAAAAAAAAGTATTGTTATATTTTGTTATTTAGTATTCAAAATAAGCCGCAATGAAATGCAATTTTTATGCATTCTTCAATTAATATTTCTATTTGATCGAAGATTTCATCAAATTTTCTTCTTCATTACAGGAAATATAATGAGAATTCTGAAATATTAAAAGAGAAGAAGACATTAAGGAAACTTGCATAATAACATTTGCATGTTAATGAGAGAGTAAGAGGCAAGGCTTATAAAGATCAACGTCATCTGCATGTGAATTATTACACCCTGATAATTACTACAGTGTCAATAGTATGGAAAACCAAGAGGGAAGCGGAAACACAAGACACTGTCCTGCCACACATTAATAATATCCATATTATATTTAAATAATATTCATGTGTGAGGTTATTTTTGAAATAATCGAGGCACCTCGTAGGACCCAGTTAAACATTATGACATACATCAGTTTAAATTTATTTCAGATTACTCTGAAAAAGTAACATATTAATATTTTCGTGATGTTCAAATTGATTTCCGGTGATTTATGGCAAATACAAATGTTTATTCTGGTAATTCGGCAGATAACAAACTTGCGATTTTGGCTTAAATAGCAATGCACTCAGCCGTTGATCCTATAAAGATCACGCACCCAGTAGTGCTAGGTGTTTTTCATGATCTGAGGACACTCGTGGCAGTGGTATGCTCAAGGATTAAATTCTGATTCCTCCTGTTTGAATATATATATATATATATATATATATATATATATATATATATATATATATATATATATATATATATTCGTGCCGATTAGGTAAAACTTGCGATTTTGGCTTAAATAGCAACGCTCATCTTGCCATATAAGACAAATGAAAATTTGTGTATGCAATAATTTCGCCAAAATCATTCTGAACATAACGAAAAAAATATATTTCATTGTGTTTGTTTATTATTAAATTAATGTTAACGTATCTAAAATATATTTAGCTGGGTTAGGCTAAATTAAATTGCGCTTGTTGTAATAAGGTTAGGTAGGTTTTCAAAGTTTCTCTTGGTACAAAATTATAAATTCTTACATTAACATAAATGAAAAAATATATCTTTAAACGTATAAGAGAAAATTTTAGAAAGGACTTAATTTTAGATGAGTTCTTGCTAATTGACCAGTTATACCTAATCGGCACGACATATATATATATATGTATATATATATATATATATATATATATATATATATATATATATATATATATATATATATATATATATATATATATATATATATATATATATATATATAGTTTTGTCGATGCATGCAGGGGATGAGATGAAAGCTGTAAGCCACCTGCCTAAAAGCTGGCTGCCTTGGATCAACATCTAGCGTGAGCTGGGCGCCAAGGTATTGTCCAGTGTGGTACGGTCGGTGTTTGTGAATATTTCGCCTGCTCTTGCGAATTCTTAGCGCATATATATATATATAATATATATATATATTATATATATATATATATATATATATATATATATATATATATATATATATATATATATATATATATATATATATATATATATATATGTCGTGCCGATTAGGTAAAACTTGCGATTTTGGCTTAAATAGCATCGCTCTTCTTGCCATATAAGACAAGTGAAAATTTGTGTATGCAATAATTTCGCAAAAATCATTCTGAACATAACGAAAAAAATATATTTCATTGCGTTTGTTTATTATTAAATTATTGTAAACGTATCTTAAATATATTTAGTTGGGTTAGGCTAAATTAAATTGCGCTTGTTATAATAAGGTTAGGTAAGTTTTCAAAGTTTCCCTTGGTACAAAATAATAATTTTTTACATTATCATTAATGAAAAAAATATATCTTTAAACGTATAAGAGAAAATTTTAGAAAGGACATAATTTTAGATGAGTTCTTGCTAATTGACCAGTTTTACCTAATCGGCACGACATATATATATATATATATATATATATATATATATATATATATATATATATATATATATATATATATATATATATATATATATATATATGTCGTGCCGATTAGGTAAAACTTGCGATTTTGGCTTAAATAGCAACGCTCACCTTGCCATATAAGACAAGTGAAAATTTGTGTATGCAATAATTTCGCCAAAATCATTCTGAACATAAAGAAAAAAAATATATTTCATTGTGTTTGTTTATTATTAAATTAATGTTAACGTATCTAAAATATATTTAGTAGGGTTAGGCTAAATTAAATTGCGCTTGTTGTAATAAGGTTAGGTAGGTTTTCAAAGTTTCTCTTGGTAAAAAATATAAATTCTTACATTAACATAAATGAAAAAATATATCTTTAAACGTATAAGAGAAATTTTAGAAAGGACTTAATTTTAGATGAGTTCTTGCTAATTGACCAGTTTTACCTAATCGGCACGACATATATATATATATATATATATATATATATATATATATATATATATATATATATATATATATATATATATATATATATATATATATATATATATATATATATATATATATTAACACATCGGCCGATTCCCACCAAGGCAGGGTGGCCCGAAAAAAAAACTTTCATCATCAATCACTCCATCACTGTCTTGCCAGAGGGGTGCTTTACACTACAGTTATAAAACTGCAACATTAACACCCCTCCTTCAGAGTGCAGACACTGTACTTCCCATCTCCAGGACTCAAGTCCGGCCTGCCGGTTTCCCTGAATCCCTTCATAAATGTTACTTTGCTCACACTCCAACAGCACGTCAAGTATTAAAAACCATTTGTCTCCATTCACTCCTATCAAATACGCTCACACATGCTTGCTGGAAGTCCAAGCCCCTCGCACACAAAACTTCCTTTACCCCCTCCCTCCAACCTTTCCTAGGCCGACCCCTACCCCGCCTTCCCTCCACTACAGATTTATACACTCTCGAAGTTATTCTGTCTCGTTCCATTCTCTCTACATGTCCGAACCACCTCAACAACCCCTCCTCAGCTCTCTGGATAATAGTTTTGGTAATCTCGCACCTCCTCCTAATTTCCAAACTCCGAATTCTCTGCATTATATTCACACCACACATTGACCTCAGACATGACATCTCCACTGCCTCCAGCCTTCTCCTCGTTGCAACTGTGACAACTCCCACTTTGTATTTAATTCTTTATCTTTTAACCCCACACCTCTTTGCCAAGACCCTCGCATTCACTTCTCTTACAACCCCATCTATAAATATATTGAACAACCACTTTGACATCACACATCCTTGTCTAAGGCCCACTTTTACTGGGAAATAGTCCCCTTCCCTCCTACACACTCTAACTTGAGCCTCACTATCCTCATAAAAACTCTTCACTGCTTTCAGTAACCTACTTCCTATTCCATACACCTGCAACATCTGCCACATTGCCCCTCTATCCACCCTATCATACGCCTTTTCCAAATCCATAAATGCCACAAAAACCTCTTTACCCTTATCCAAATACTGTTCACCTATATGTTTCACTGTAAACACTTGGTCTACACACCCCCTACCTTTCCTAAAGCCCCCTTGTTCATCTGCTATCCTGCTTTCTGTCTTACTCTTAATTCTTTCAATAATAACTCTACCATACACTTTACCAGGTACACTCAACAGACTTATTCCCCTATTTTTTTTGCACTCTTTTGTCCCCTTTGCCTTTATACAAAGGAACAATACACGCTCTCTGCCAATCCCTAGGTACCTTACCCTCTTCCATACATTTATTAAATAATAGCACCAACCACTCCAAAACTATATCCCCACCTGCTTTTAACATTTCTATCTTTATCCCATCAATCCCAGCTGCCTTACCCCCTTTCATTCTACCCACTGCCTCACGAACTTCCCCACACTCACAACTGGCTCTTCCAGACTCCTACAAGATGTTATTCCTCCTTGCCCTATACACGAAATCACAGCTTCCCTGTCTTCATCAACATTTAACAACTCCTCAAAATATTCCCTCCATCTTCCCGATACCTCTAACTCTCCATTTAATAACTCTCCTCTCCTATTTTTAACTGTCAAATCCATTTGTTTATAAACCTTCTCCTCTCTCTTACTTACTGCTTCTATTTTCCTTGTATCCTATCTACCTTTTACTCCCACTGTAGCTATAACTAAATAGTGATCTGATATATCTGTGGCCCCTCTATAAACATGTACATCCTGAAGTCTACTCAACAGTCTTTTATCTACCAATACATAGTCCAACAAACTACTGTCATTACGCCCTACATCATATCTTGTATACTTATTTATCCTCTTTTTCTTAAAATATGTATTACCTATAACTAAACCCCTTTCTATACAAAGTTCAATCAAAGGGCTCCCATTATCATTTACATCTGGCACCCCAAACTTACCTACCACACCCTCTCTACATGTTTCTCCTACTTTAGCATTTAGGTCCCCTACCACAATTACTCTCTCACTTGGTTCAAAAGTTCCTATACATTCGCTTAACATCTCCCAAAATCTCTCTCTCTCCTCTACACTCCTCTCTTCTCCAGGTGCATACACGCTTATTATGACCCACTTTTCGCATCCGACCCTTATTTTAATCCACATAATCCTTGAATTTACACATTTATATTCCTTCTTTTCCTTCCATAACTGATCCTTCAACATTATTGCTACCCCTTCCTTAGCTCTAACTCTCTCAGATACTCCTGACTTAATCCCATTTATTTCTCCCCACTGAAATTCGCCTACCCCATTTCAGCTTTGTTTTGCTTAGGGCCAGGACATCCAACTTCTTTTCATTCATAACATCAGCAATCATCTCTTTCTTATCATCCGCACTAAATCCACGCACATTCAAACAACCCAGTTTTATAAAGTTTTTCTTCTTCTCATTTTTAGTAAATGTGTACAGGAGAAGGGGTTACTAGCCCATTGCCCCCGGCATTTTAGTCGCCTCATACGACACGCATGGCTTACGGAGTAAAGATTCTTTTCCACTTCCCCATGGACAATAGAGAAAACAAAAAGAACAAGAGCTATTAAGAAAAAGAAGAAAAACCTAGGTGTGTGTATGTATATATATGCATGTGCATACCTGTGTAGTGTGACCTAAAGTGTAAGTAGAAGTAGCTAGATATACCTGTTATCCAGCGTGTTTATGAGACAGAAAAAGACACCAGCAATCCTACCATCATGTAAAACAGTTTCAGGTTTCTGTTTCACAGTCACCTGGCAGGACGGTAGTACCTCCCTGGGTGGTTGCTCTATACCAACCTACTACCTATATATATATATATATATATATATATATATATATATATATATATATATATATATATATATATATATATATATATATATATATAATATGTTGTGGAGGAAGTAGTAGGTAAATTTTAGCTAGGTAAATGTAAATGGTGAACCATTAATTGAGCTATGTGTAGAAAGAGGTTTGGTAATATGTAATACATATTTTATGAAAAAGAGGATAAATAAATATACAAGGTATGATATAGCACGTAAGGAAAGTAGTTTGTTGGATTATGTATTGGTGGATAAAAGGTTGATGGGTAGGCTTCAGGATGTACATGTTTATAGAGGGGCAACGGATATATCAGATCATTATTTGGTTGTAGCTACAGTTAGAGTAAAAGGTAGATGGGACAAAAAGAAAATGGCAACAGCAAGTAAGAGAGAGGTAAAAGTGTATAAACTAAGGGAGGAGGAAGTTAGGGTGAGATATAAGCAACTATTGGCAGAAAGGTGGGCTAGTGCAAGAAGGAGTAGTGGGGGGGTTGAAGAGAGTTGGGATAGTTTTAAAAATGCAGTATTAGAATGTGGGGTAGAAGTTTGTGGCTATAGGAGGGTGGGTGCAGGAGGAAAGAGGAGTGAGTGGTGGAATGAAGACGTAAAGGGTGTGATAGAAGAGAAAAAGGTAGCGTATGAGATGTTTTACAAAACAGAAGTGTTAATAGAAGAGCAGAGTATATGGAGAGTAAAAGAAAGGTGAAGAGAGTGGTGAGAGAGTGCAAAAGAAGAGCGGATGAAAGAATGGGAGAGGCTCTGTCAAGAAATTTTGCTGAAAACAAAAAAAATTGGAGTGAGATAAAAATGTAAGAAAGCCTAGGGAACGAATGGATTTGTCAGTTAAAAACAGAGTAGGGAGTTAGTAGATGGGGAGCTGGAGGTATTGGGTAGATGGCGGGAATATTTTGAGGAACTTTTAAATGTCGATGAAAAAAGAAAGGCGGTAATTTCATGTACTGGCCAGGAGGTACAACATCGTTTAGGAGTGAAGAAGAGCAGGATGTAGTGTTGGGGAGGTGCGTGAGGCATTACGTAGAATGAAAGGGGGTAAAGCAGCTGGAATTGACGGAATCATGACAGAAATGTTAAAAGCAGGGGGGATATAGTGCTGGAGTGATTGGTATTTTTGTTTAATAAATGTATGAAAGAGGGGAAGGTACTTAGGGATTGGCAGAGAGCATGTAGTTCCTTTATATAAAGGAAAGGGAGACAAAAGAGATTGTAAAAATTATAGGGGAATAAGTTTACTGAGTATACCAGGTAAAGTGTATGGCAGGGTTATTATTGAAAGAATTAGAGGTAAGACAGAGAGTATGATTGCAGATGAGCAAGGAGGCTTTAGAGTGGGTAGGGGATGTGTAGATCAAGTGTTTACAGTGAAGCATATATGTGAACAGTATTTAGATAAAGGTAGAGACGTTTTTATTGCATTTATGGATTTAGAAAAGGCATATGATAGAGTGGATAGGGGAGCAATGTGGCAAATGTTTCAAGTGTATGGAATAGGTAGTAAGTTCCTGAAGGCTGTAAAGAGTTTTTATGAGGATAGTGAGGCTCAGGTTAGGGTGTGTAGGAGAGGGGAGATTACTTCCTGGTAAAAGTAGTTCTTAGACAGGGATGTGTAATGTCACCATGGTTGTTTAATATATTTATAGATGGGGTTGTAAAAGAAGTAAATGCTAGGGTGTTGGGGAGAGGGGGGGGATTAAATTATGGAGAATTAAATGCAAAGGGGAGTTGACACAGTTACTTTTGCTGATGATACTGTGCTTATGGGAGATTCTAAAGAAAAGTTGCAAAGGTTAGTGGACGAGTTTGGGAGTGTGTTAAAGGTAGAAAGTTAAAAGTGAACATAGATAATAGTAAGGTGATGAGGGTATCAAACGATTTAAATAAAAAAAAATTGGATATCACATTGGAGAAAGGGATTATGGAAGATGTAAATGTTTTCAGATATTTGGGAGTTGACGTGTCAGTGGATGTGTTTATGAAGGATGAGGTTAACATAGAATTGATGAAGGAAAAAAAGGTGAGTGGTGTGTTGAGGTATCTGTGGAGACAAAAAACGTTATCCATGGAGGCAAAGAAGGGAATGTACGAAAGTAGTGGTACCAACACTCTTATATGGGTGTGAAGCATGGGTTGCAAATGCTGCAGCGAGGAGGAGGCTGGAGACAGTGAGATGTCCTGTCTAAGGGCAATGTGTGGTGTAAATATTATGCAGAAAATTCGGAATGTGGAAATTAGGAGGTGTGGAGTTACTAAAAGTATTTGTCAGAGGGCTGAAGAGGGGTTGTTGAGGTGGTTTGGCCATTTAGAGAGAATGGATGAAAGTAGAATGACTTGGAGAGCGTATAAATCTGTAGGAGAAGGAAGGCGGGGTAGGGATCGTCCTAGAAAAGGTTGGAGGGAAGGGGTAAAGGAGGTATTGTGGGCGAGGGGCTTGGACTTCCAGCAAGCATGTGTGAGCGTGTTAGATAGGAATAAATGGAGACGAGTGGTTTTTGGGACATGACGATCTGTTGGAGTGTGAGCAGGGTAATGTTTTGTGAAGGGATTCAGGGAAACCAGTTAATTGATTTAGTTGGACTTGAGTCCTGGAAATGGGAAGTACAATGCCTGCACTTTAAAGGAGGGGTCTGGGATAGTGACAGCTGGGAGGGACAATTATCAGCTGTCGTATCTGAGCTCCTCTGCAAAGACAGTGATTATGTATGAGTGTGGTGAAAGTGTTGAATGATGATGAAAGTATTTTTTTTCTGTGGATTTTCTTCTTTTTGGGTCACCCTGCCTCGGTGGGAGACGGCCGACTTGTTGAAATTATATATATATATATATATATATATATATATATATATATATATATATATATATATATATATATATATATATATATATATATATATATATATATATATATATATATATATATATAGATATATATATAGATATATATATGTCGTGGATTAGGTAAAACTGGTCAATTAGCAAGAACTCATCTAAAATTAAGTCCTTTCTAAAATTTTCTTATACGTTTAAAGATATATTTTTTTATTTATGTTAATGTAAGAATTTATAATTTTGTACCAAGAGAAACTTTGAAACCTACCTAACCTTATTACAACAAGCGCAATTTAATTTAGCCTAACCCAACTAAATATATTTTAGATACGTTAACATTAATTTAATAATAAACAAACACAATGAAATATATTTTTTCGTTATGATCAGAATGATTTTGGCGAAATTACTGCATACACAAATTTTCACTTGTCTTATATGGCAAGGTGAGCGTTGCTATTTAAGCCAAAATGCAAGTTTTACCTGAGAGGGGGTTGCAGGTTAGAGTGTGTAGGAGGGAAGGGGACTATTTCGAGTAAAAGTGGGCCTTAGACAAGGATGTGTGATGTCACCGTGGTTGTTCAATATATTTATAGATGGGGTTGTAAGAGAAGTAATGCGGGGGTCTTGGCAAGAGGTGTTGGGCTAAAAGATAAAGAAGCAAATACAAAGTGGGAGTTGTCACAGTTGCTTTTTGCTGATGACACTGTGCTTTTGGGAGATTCTGAAGAGAAGCTGCAGAGGTTGGTGGATGAATTTGGTAGGGTGTGTAAAAGAAGAAAATTGAAAGTGAATATAGGAAAGAGTAAGGTGATGAGGATAACAAAAAAAATAGGTGACGAAAGATTGGATATCAGATTGAGGGAGAGAGTATGGAGGAGGTGAATGTATTCAGATATTTGGGAGTGGACATGTCGGCGGATGGGTCTATGAAGGATGAGGGAATCATAGAATTGATGAGGGGAAAAGGGTGAGTGGAGCACTCGGAGTCTGTGGAGACAAAGAACCTTGTCCATGGAAGTAAGAGGGGAATGTATGAGAGATAGTTATACCAACGCTCTTATATGGGTGTGAAGCATGGGTGATGAATGTTGCAACGAGGAGAAGGCTGAGGCAGTGGAGATGTCTGTCTGAGGTCAATGTGTGGTGTGAATATAATGCAGAGAATTCGGAGTTTGGAAATTAGGAGGAGGTGGGATTACCAAAACGATTGTCCAGAGAGCTGAGGAGGGGTTGTTGAGGTGGTTTGGACATGTAGAGAGAATGGAACGAGACAGAGTGACTTCGAGAGTGTATAAATCTGTAGTGGAGGGAAGGCGGGTAGGGGTCGGCCTAGGAAAGGTTGGAGGGAGGGGTAAAGGAAGTTTTGTGTGCGAGGGGCTTGGATTTCCAGCAAGCATGTGTGAGCGTATTTGATAGGAGGAATGGAGGCATATGGTTTTAATACTTGACGTGCTGTTGGAGTGTGAGCAAAGTAACATTTATGAAGGGATTCAGAAACCGGCAGGCCGGACTTGAGTTCGGAGATGGGACGTACAGTGCCGGCACTCTGAAGGAGGGGTGTAAATGTTGCAGTTTTATAACTGTAGTGTAAGCACCCTTCTGGCAAGACAGTGATGGAGTGAATGATGATGAAAGTTTTCTTTTTTGGGCCACCCTGCCTTGGTGGGAATCGGCCGATGTGTTAATAAAATAAATATATATATATATATATAATAAAATATAATATATATATATATATATATAATATATATATATATATATATATATATATATATATATATATATATATATGTCGTGCCGATTAGGTAAAACTGGTCAATTAGCAAGAACTCATCTAAAATTAAGTCTTTTCTAAAATTTTCTCTTATACGTTTAAAGATATATTATTTTCATTTATGTTAATGTAAGAATTTATAATTTTGTACCAAGAGAAACTTTGAAAACCTACCTAACCTTATTACAACAAGCGCAATTTAATTTAGCCTAACCCAACTAAATATATTTTAGATACGTTAACATTAATTTAATAATAAACAAACACAAGGAAATATATTTTTCGTTATGTTCAGAATGATTTTGGCGAAAATATTGCATACACAAATTTTCACTTGTCTTATATGGCAAGGTGAGCGTTGCTATTTAAGCCAAAATCGCAAGTTTTACTAATCGGCAAGACATATATATATATATATATATATATATATATATA
>WNWK01011144.1:0-66143 GCA_009830355.1 Cherax destructor | reverse complement strand
ATTGTCGTCAGGTCGAGCCTCACCTCACTCACCTAACAATCAATCTGAATACATAGGTTTAAGCGTTTGGTACCGTTTTTGATAAGCTTGAATGGTGCTTGGGTGGATAATAATTGCCATGTGCAACTGTTACAAAGGTGTCTCAGTCATCAATTTGTCGCTTTTTTATACCATTTTCAAAATAATTGGCATGGGCGTCCGGTCAACGGATATACGGGGAGTTTGGTTTAGTCCCCCAAGACCAAGTTCTGGGGGGTAAGTGAAGGGTGTCTGCCCTATGTTGCGCCTGTCCAGTTAGTGAAAGTAACGAAGGTCTCAACGGGATCCGCCAGGTGGCAACACAAGTGCTAGGCGGCAAGGCGAAATACGAAGGCCTGACTGGGCTTACAAACATTATCTGGAAGTCTGGTTTCACGAAGTGGACCAAGGACAGAAACTCTTGAACTGGAACTGACCATCAAGTAACCCATCCCGACACTGGAGAAACAAAGGAACATCAACGGAATTCAGTGGGTGCATACCGACTAGGGGGCACCCAGAGGCGGGCAATTTCCCAAATGAGAAACGAGAAGAATATGGATGTTAATGCATGACAAATATAGGGAAAAACATTTATTTAAGTCTAAAAGATCTCTGCCACACCTGTTTTTAAGTCACACCTTGCGGAAGTGCATCAGCACCAGCGACCTCTTTGGGGCTCCTTGACGGGTAAAGGGCTATCAGTCTGAGAATTTGGGCCCTTGGTCTTCTTCCTCAGACCGAACCTAATTTCCCCCATCCCATCTTCCCCATCCTCCTTTTTCCTTTCCTCCTCCTCCTCATCCCTCCCTTATTCCCTTCCCGTTTTCAGCCTTTGGGTTTCCCTTCCCGGCATATCGGGTTTCCCTAGGTGGGGGGAAGGGAAGGGTCCATCCTATTCCGTTGGTTCCTTAGCGGTGATGTAGTTTCCGAGGAATCTGGATCCCTGGGGATGTCTCAATCCTCTCCAGTCTCCCGGGGGATGGGGGGTTTTGGGTGTCTTTCGAGCGACGGGTGTATCTCTGGAGGCCACCTTTCGGATTCAGGGTGGTGGCCAAAGATTTGTGGTGGGTGTCTGGCTACCTCTTTTTTGTCCACCGAGGTGGCTCGGTGGATGTGAGGTGCTATCCCTGATTGCTGGTTTACTGGCATGAAGGGTAGGGTATGGCACGGGTTCCATGCTGCATCTGCTCTCCTTGCGGTGCTGAGGTCCTCGTGGGCACTGAGGGAGATTTACGCCCTTTCATTCCTCCTAGGAGCTATTCCTCCACATTCCCCCTTTTTATTCTTTTTTTATTTTTATTTTATTTTCTTTCTTTTTCTAAAAACAAAAGAAAAATACCTAACCATGGACGTCCCCTCCGTGAACCTACTGCCCACGGGCCTCTTCCTGATACTGCACCCTGTTCTGACCCTACCTCGTTCTTGGACCACTCTCCGGACAGTGGTGCAGGTTCGTCACCTGCTTCAGGTACCGGGGTTCCGACTGGCCCTTTTGATGTCTGACCTCTGCTTTTCTCTGAGCATGCTTCCGGCTTCTCCCTCTACGGTGCAGCAATTTTCGGGTTGCTTGCCCGTCCCACGTTGAACCAACTCTGGTCCCACATCTAAACACCCAAGACCCTTACATGATGATACTGCGTTGCCTTATTCTCATTCAGCTCAGAAACGACCAGCTCGTCACACACTCCCCTTAAACTCTGTGTTTCACGCTACACAATGGACTAAGTTTTTTACTCAGAGACCGACTTCTTCTACTGCCTATCTTTCTGATCATAGTATTGGTAAGACGCTCCTACGCCATGTGGGTAAAGATATCTCCTTTCACGCTCTCAAAAGTGGCACACGCATCGTCACGGTCCAGAATGTTGGCCAAGCTCGCGATCTTTCTCTCCTTACGACCATTGATGCTATTTTTGTCACTATTAAAAAACATCATTCCCTCAATTCTTGTAGTGGTACTGTCATTCTACCTCATACCATTGTCCAACAGAATTTCCAAATATCTAGTGGTGACATTCTGGAGCAGCGAGCTCCAAGACCTTCCTATACTCAACGTTGGCACTTTTGTCCTCCTGTCCATCGGCGAAGACGATATCCTTGCAATATTGCTCGCTTAACATTTGACTGCATGACCTTCCGCCCTCGGTCTACATTGCGGGACACCGTTTACAAGTTCGAAAGGTGATCCCTACACCGCAACAGTGCAAAACTGCTGGCGTTTTGGTCAACCGGCGAAATATTGCAGGTCCATGGCCGAATGCCCAGTCTGTGGTGTCGACGACCACGCCAATCCTTCTTGTAGTCTACCTCCCTCTTGCCTTAATTGTCGTGAGGCGCACCCATCTTACTCTCGCTGTTGTCACGTTTACTTAAATGAGCGTAAAATCCGTTGTTTCAAAGAGGCGGAAGGCTTCCCATATGCCATGGCCATCTCTCATCTATGCCTTCAAGGAGACTTCCCGTATTTCCTATTCTCGCGTTGCTAAACGTCGCCCCACTCCTGGGGTCCGAACTCCGCAGCTTCTCTGTAGTCACCCCATCCTCAGTCACCCTTGTTTCGAATTCTTTTTGCTGTCCTGGGCTCCGAGGTCCCTACCTCGGCACCCCATACTGTCCTCACCTGTTCCTCTACTCACTCGCACAGTTCTGTGTCTACTCACCCTCGTCCATCATCACCTCCTCCTCACCGCCTTACAAGTCTTCCACTGCCTCCACATGTGGACTTTTCTAACACTACTAGTCCATAGATACTTCTACATAAGAACATAAGAAAGAAGGAACACTGCAGCAGGCCCACTGGCCATGTGAGGCAGGTCCAACTCTCCAATGCCCCGACCCAGCCAGGTCAGGTTACATTCACTTAAGGAAGAAACACGGCATCTGACCAAGTGGCACAAGCTAGTCAGGACCAACTCACACCCACCTGCACCCACTCATATTTATCTAGCCGACCACCTGGATTTAACCCCCCAGGTAAACTCCAGGTAGTCGGTCACTTCCACTTAAGGAATTAGTACAGCATCTAACCTAGTAGCACAAGCTAGTCAGGTCTAACTCCACCCACCACCCACTCATGTATTTATCTAACCTTTAAAACTACACAACGTCCCAGCCCTATGACGGGAGTTTGTTCCACTCATCCACAACTCTATTACCAAACCAGTGCTTTCCTATATCCTTCCTGAATCTAAACTTTTCCAACTTGAAACCATTGCTGCGAGTCCTGTCTTGGCTGGATATTTTCAGCACTCTATTTACATCCCCTTTATTTATTCCTGTTTTCCATTTATACACCTCAATCATATCATCCCTAATTCTACGCCTTTCTAGAGAGTGCAGATTCAAGGCCCTCAGTCTATCCTTATAGGGAAGATTTCTGATACATGGGATCAACTTTGTCATCCTCCTCTGTACGTTTTCCAGTGCATTTATATCCATTCTGTAATACGGTGACCAGAACTGTCCAGCATAATCTAAATGAGGCCTAATCAAAGTTATATAGAGTTGAAGAACAACCTGAGGACTTATATTATTTATACTTCTTGATATGAAGCCAAGGATTCTGTTAGCTTTATTGCGAACACTTATGCACTGTTGTCTTGGTTTCAGATTACTACTAACCAGAACTCCTAAATCCTTCTCGCAATCGCAAGTATTAAGATCTACATTATTCAATTTATATGTGGCATGGTTATTGTCCTGCCCAACATTTAGAACTTTGCATTTGTCTACATTAAACGGCATCTGCCACTTCTACGACCACTGCATCAGTCTATTCAAATCATCCTGGAGTGCTCTAATGTCCTCATTAGAATGAATTCGACGGCCTATTTTGGTGTCATCAGCAAATTTGCTTATGTTGCTATTTATTCCCTCATCTATGTCGTTTATGTAAATTGTAAACAACAAGGGGCCCAAAACTGACCCCTGTGGAACACCGCTTGAGACGTGCCCCCATTCTGATTTCTCTCCATTTATGCAAACTCTCTGCCGCCTATTTGTCAACCATGCCTCTACCCAGGAAAAATTTCTCCTATTCCGTGTGCCTTAAGTTTCCTCAGTAGCCTCTGATGTGGAACTTTATCGAAAGCCTTACTGAAGTCCATATACACAATATCATATTCATTACCATGATCTACCTCCTCAAACACCTTAGTGAAAAAAGTTAGTAAATTCGTAAGACAGGAACGCCCCTTAGTAAAACCGTGTTGAGATTCCTTAGTCAATTTACGCTTTTCAAGATGGCTACGAATTGCCTCGGCAATTATTGATTCCATAAATTTACCAACTATGGTAAATTTACCAACTATGGCTTATTGGTCTGTAGTTTGAAGCTAAGGACCTGTCACCTGCCTTGTAAATAGGTATCACATTTGCTCTTTTCCACTTGTCTGGCACTATGCCAGTTTGTAGTGATATATTGAAAAGATTTGCCAAAGGTTTGCTAAGTTCCTCTTTACATTCCTTTAAAACTCTTGCAAACAGTTCATCAGGGCCTGGGGATTTGTTAGGTTTTAATTTCTCACATATCCTTATCACTGTCCGTGATCTGTCCTGAGTTACTCTTAAGTGGGCCTATCTTCTCCCTAATCTTACTTCTGTATACCTGAAAGAAACCTTTTGGGTTAGTCTTCGAATCCCTTGCGACCTTAGCCTCATAATCCCTTTTTGCTTTTTTTATTCCTTTTTTTATTTCTCTCTTTAATTGAAAATATTGATTACTTATCTGTTCATCCCCTCTTTTGATACGCCTATATATGCCTCTCTTTTGACCAATGAGATGTTTTAATCTATTGTTCATCCATTTTGGATCATTTTTGTTAGATCTAATTTCCCTACTTGGAACAAAAGTTGTCTGGGCAGCTAGAACTACGCTCAGGAAAACGTCATATTGGCAACCAAAACCACCTACCTGACCCATAGTCAGGTCATCCCAATTTAGCCCACCTTGGTAATTTCTCAGCCCCATGAAGTCGGCTACACGAAAGTCTGGAACAGAGACTTGATTGCAGTTACCTGGGTAATTCCATGATATATTGAAACTAAGTGATTTGTGATCGCTTTCCCCAAGCTCTTCATTAACCTCAAGATTATTAATTAGTGATTCTTTGTTGGCAAGAACCAAATCAAGCAAGTTGCTACCTCTAGTTGGTTCTGTCACAAACTGTTTTAAAAAACAATCCTGAACCGTATCAAGAAAGTCACTAGACTCAAGATTACCTGTCACATTGTTCCACTCAATTTCTCTAAAGTTAAAATCTCCCATTAACACAACATTTTCATATCTAAACGCCTTATGAATTTCGTCCCATAGCAGTTTACTGCACTCCCTATCCAGGCTTCGGGGCCTGTAACTTTCTGTTCGTAAATCATGGCTTATTTACAGTGGAATATCCGTGGCCTCAGGGTAACCGGGGTGAGCTTCAGGTGTTGCTCTCCCAGTTTTCCCTTGTTGGTGTTTGTTTACAAGAACCCAAATTACACTCCACTGTTATCCATCCCTTCTCGGGCTATGATTTATTATATTCATCGGATCCTTTTTCCAATGGAACCTTCAACGAAAGTGCTCTTCTTATATGCACTGGTATACCATACTCTCAGCTCTTTGTTCACACTTCTCTGCATTACACTGCAGCACGTATCCACTTGAATAAGTGGTATACACTCTGTTCTTTGTATCTCTTCCCTTCTCGGGCATTGTCTATCCCAGATGTTGCCTTTCTGGTTTCTTCCTTACCACCACCCCTTCTGTTACTTGGCGATTTTAATGCCCACCATTTTCTCTGTGGGGGTCTCACTGTGTCTCCCGCGGCATTCAGTTGGAGGCATTTCTTGCTTCTCTCCCCCTCCATGTTTTAAATATGGGTACTCCCACCCATTTTGATCCTTGAACTCATTCTTTCTCCTGCATCGATCTTTCCATCTGCTCTTCCTCAACTGTCCTCGACTTCACCTGGTCTGTCCTCCCGGACTTGCATGACAGCGATCATTTTCCAATCATCCTTACTTCTCCTTCGTATTCTCCACCTCCTCGTAGCCCACGCTGGCAATTTTTTCGGGCGAATTGGGACATTTACACACATCTTACTGCCTTTCATGAGGTTCCTACCTCGTCCTCCATTGATGAGGTTTACATCTCTTTCGTCCTCCGTCTTCACGGCAGCTTCACATTCTATCCCCAAACCTCGGGCAAGCATTCTCAGAAGTGCGTGCCTTGGTGGTCTCCTGCTTGTGCTCGGGTAGTACGTTTGAAACACGCTGCATGGGGCAGGTACCGGTATAACAGAACCACAGACAGACTCCTTGATTTTAAGCAGAAGAGAGCAATTGCTCACCGTGTCATTCGTGACTCTAAACGCACTTGCTGGCGGGATTACGTTTCCACCGTCACTTCGGCTTCCTCAATGAGTGCAGTCTGGAAAAAGTACGGAAACTGAGTGGTAAATTCTCCCCGACCCGGCTCCTGTTCTTCGGGTTGCCGGTGTCGATATAGCACACCCTCTTGCCGTTGCCACTGAAATTGGTAATCATCTGGTCCGTATTTCTCAGGGGCTCCATGTATGCCCCTCGTTCCTTTCTTCTAAGTCTGCCAGTGAGTTAAAGCCCTTAGATTTTTCTTCTCTAGAAGAAGAATCTCATAATGTGCTTTTTACCCTTCTGGAACTGGAGGCAACACTCTCTGCTTGCCGATCATCGGCAGCTGGGCCAGACGGCATACATATTCGTATGCTACGGCATTTACATCAGTCAGCTCTTGCAGTCCTCTTACACCTCTTTAATCTTATATGGTCATAGGAGTTCTTCCCCAGCTATGGGAATCTGCTATTGTTCTACCTTTCCGCAAACCGCGTACTACGGGACATGATGCCTCCCACTACCGTCCCATTTCTCTTACCAGTGCAGTTTGCAAGGTGATGAAACGTCTGGTTAATAGACGTTTGATGTGGAATTTAGAGACGCACAGTAGTCTCTCCACTAGTCAATATGGCTTTCGTAAGGGCCGTTCTACCATTGATTGACCCCTTACTGCGCTAATAACCACTCGGTTATCGCCATCTTTTTTGACCTTGAGAAGGCATATGACACAACTTGGAGGTATAATATCTTGGCCCAGGCCCACTCCTTAGGCCTCCGAGGCAATCTACCATTTTTCCTCAAGGCCTTCTTAACTGAAAGACATTTCCGTGTCCGGGTTAATAATATGCTTTTCCCGGAGTTTGTCCAAGCTGAAGGTGTCCCCCAGGGTTGTGTTCTGAGCACAACACTCTTTCTCGATGCTATAAATGATCTGGCATCTATTCTCCCATCCAATATTTGGTCATTGCTTTATGTTGATGACTTTGCTATAGCTTGTGCGGGTGCTGACTGTCACCTCATTGCAGTTTCGCTCCAGCATGCAATCGACCGTGTTTCCGATCGGGCCACCACTCATGGTTTAAATTTTCTAGTAAAACTCACCAAATTACATTCACTAGACGTTCAGTGGTCTCTGATCATCCATTGTACCTATATGGCTCACGTATCCCAGAACGTGATACAGTCAGGTTTCTCGGCCTCCTGTTTGACTGTAGATTGTCCTGGAAAACTCACATTACCTCTCTGAAGGCAACTTGTCATAGCCGGCTGAACCTCCTTAAAACCCTCGCACATCTTTCATGGGGCTGATCGTAGAACTCTCCTTCGCCTGCATTCAGCCCTAATTTTATCGAAACTCGATTATGGTGACCAGATATATTCGGCGGCCTCCCTGCTACTCTCTCTACCTTAATCCCATCCATCACCAGGGATTACTTTTATGCCTCAGTGCTTTTCGTTCTTCATCGGTTGAGAGCCTCTATGCAGAAGTGAACATTCCATCCTTGTCCGATCGCCGTGATGCACATTGCCTTCGCTATTATGTTCGCTCTCAAGACCTCCGCAATCCTTCCATGAATAGGATTGTCACAGATGTTAGTAGACGTTCTTTATTTGTTTGTCGCCCCTGTTTACTTCGTCCCTTTTCTCTTCGCCTACATTCGCTCTTGTCTACTCTTCAGCTACCACCTCTATATGTTCATGTGGCATCTCCGTTTCCCCTACCCCCTTGGGAAGTTCCTGCTGTCCGTGTCTGTTCTTTTCCTCTACCTTGCGCGAAAGCTCAACTACCTACAGCGGCTTCTCTCTCTCTCTTTCTAGACCACTTTCGCTCTCATGCCCATGCCATCGCAGTATACACCGATGGTTCTAAGTCTTCTGACGGCGTCGGATTCACGAAGTGTTCCGTACAGCGTCGTGCGAGGGCATCTATTATCCTCGGCTAGCATTTTTACGGCTGAATTGTATGCCATTCTTGTAGCACTTATCCGTATTGCATCTATGCCTGTGTCACCATTTGTGGTCGTTTCAGACTCCCTTAGTGCTTTACAGGCTATCCGAAAATTTGATACACATCACCCCCTAGTTCTTCGTATCCAACTTTGGTTACTGCTGCGCGGTCAGCAGTACATGACCTTCCAGTTTCATATAGAGGTGTTCCATTCACGGACTATTTTGCTGTTATTGTTACCCACCTTCGCACCCGTTGGCAACAACGCTGGTCTGACCTGCTAAATAACAAACTTCATTCTATTAAACCGAGTATAGGTTTTTGGCCTTCTTCTTGTCACCAATGTCGAGGTTGTGAGACTACACTCTCCTGTCTTCGCATCGGCCACACTCGTCTTACTCACGGGTATCTCATGGAGAGGCTCCCTGCCCCTCTCTGTGAGCATTGTCAGGTTCCAGTGTCTGTTCGACATATTCTGTTGGACTGCCTACTATATCAACGAGCACGCAGAATTTACCTCCAACGTCGTCTTCGCTCTGCGTCCCTTTCTTTACCTTCCCTTCGTGCTGATGGACCCTCCTTTAATCCTGACTCTCTCGTTGACTTTTTGACAACAACTAACTTACTGCACAAACTCTGAAAGTTATGCCTCTAGCACCTCCCTCCGTCCCTTCTACCTCAATCTCTTGCTACCCTCTATCCCTGCACTATCCACTGTCCTGCTGCACTCCATAACCTACTAATCATCCCTCTCCCTCTTACAACCCATTCTCCCTGCATCCTGCCCTGTCCCACTGTGCTGTATGACCCTTGTGGTTTAGCGTTTCATTTGATTATAATAATAATAATAGCACCAACGAGGACTATAATCCCTCGTCCACTGAAAGGAACTACTATCAGGCGACTCATATTTATAGTTCCTAATGAAGAATCAGAAACATGTGCAACATCATTTGTATATAGACAGTTGTACAGTCCTCCAATTATGTCCTTGAATTTATATTGATAAAGCCACTGGAGGGCGAAACGTCTACAATAATGATACCCAGATGTTGCACATGTGTCTAATTCATCTTGTCGGTATTGTATACCATACATATATAGCTTCTAATAAAAAAATAAATCTTAACAATCTTAACTCTATATACGTGGTTCTATATATGTTTTAGAACAATAAATCCAGTAAACATGTACAATTCTTGTGTCTTGTGTGTTGTAATACTGCACTCGGTATTGTGTATGACCAATTTTTTAATTACGAAGCCACGAAAGTAATCAAAATGAAGGTAAAAAAATGATAGATTTGAATGAAAGTAAAGGAAAAATGCTAAAAAATAAAGAGCGGAGGTGAATGTACAGTAATGACGAATTGTCTTATTATAACCTTTTGATATGAGCTTTTCTCACTTTCTAATGAAAGTAAGATGAAAGTAAGAAATAAGAAAGCAGCCAGTTTGTGGGTTCCCATAAACATAAACGTTAACGTAGCTCTCCCAAACTAGCAACACTTAAGTCAAAATTTTTCATAATAATCATGGGACAACTTTGTCTTTATTCTCTGGATGTTCTTCGATGAATTTACATCCATTCCAAAAAGATAAGAAAGGAGGAAGAAGACAACAAGCCTACTGGCCCTCTACTCGTTAATAAAATAAAAATAATGTGACTCGAATAAAGAATTATGTTTGTGACTCATGAAGCGAAGAGCATCACACAGGCAAAATATTTTCATCCTGCCAGACAAGAATTGTTAATTAACCTTTCCCCTTTCACAGGTGAGGGTCGGAGACACACCTTCCCCACCCTTCACACCCACTCCCTCACTCCCACACCCTCCACCCACACCGTCACACCCACACCTTTCACACCAACACTCTTCACACCACACCCCTCACACCCACACTCCTCACACTCACACCCTCACACCACACCCCTCATACCCACACCCTCACACCCACACCCCTCACACCAACACTCTTCACACCCACACCCCTCACATCCACACTCCTCACACTCACACCCCTCACACCCACACCCCTCACACCCATACCCTCTCACCCACACCCCTCACACCAACACTCTTCACACCCACACCCCTCACACCCACACTCCTCACACCCACACCCTCACACCAACACTCTTCACACCCACACCCTCACACCCACTCCCTCACTCCACACCCATACCCTCACACCCACATCCTCACATCCACATCCCTCACACCCACACCCTCACACCCACACCCCTCACTCCCACACGCCTCACACCCACACCCGTCACACCCACACCGTCACACCACACCCCTCACACCCATGCCCTCCACCCACACCCCTCACACCAACACTCCTCACACCCACACTCTTCACACCCACACCCCTCACACCCAAACCTCTCACACTCACAACTTTCACATCCACACCCATCACACCCACGCTCCTCACACACACACTCCTCACACCCACACCCCTTACACCCACACTCCTCACACTCACACACTCCTCAAACCCACACCCCTCACACCTACACCCCTCACACCCACACCCTCACACCCACATCCTCACATCCACATCCACACACCCACATCCACACACCCACATCCCTCCACCCACACCCTCACACCCACACCCTCACACCCACATCCCTCACATCCACATCCTACACACCCACATCCCTCACACCCACACCCTTCACACCCATACCCCTCACACCCACACTCCTCACACCCACATCCCTCATATCTACACCCCTCACACCCACACCCCTCACACTCACATCCTTCACACTCACACCCCTCACACCCACATCCCTCACGCTCACACCCCTCACACCCATATCCCTCACACCCACATCCTTCACACCCACACCCCTCACACCCCCAACCCTCACACCCACATCCCTCACACCCACATCCCTCACCCCTCACACCCACATCCCTCACACCCACATCCCTCACACCCACATCTCTCATACCCACACCCCTCACAGGTCCTTAACCTGCCTCCACGGACGTTGGCACAGTGGTTCCTAGTTCTGCCACCACGGACGTTGGCACAGTGGTCCCTAGTTCTGCCACCACGGACGTTGGCACAGTGGTCCATAGTTCTGCCACCACGGACGTTGGCACAGTGGTCCCTAGTTCTGCCACCATGGACGTTGGCACAGTGGTCCCTAGTTCTGCCACCACGGACGTTGGCACAGTGTTTCCTAGTTCTGCCACCACGGACGCTGGCACGGATGTTCTTCCACCACGGACGTTATATCAGTGGGGAAGGTTGTTCAGCATGTTAGGTGGTGGTGGGTGTGGCAGCAGAGACTGATAGACACAGTGTGTGTACTAGCCTAATTGCGGTTGCAGGGGTCGATTCATAGCTTCTGGCCCCTTTCTCTTCACTGGTCGCTACTAGGTCTATTCCCTGCTCAATCAGCTTTATCATACCTCTTCCTAAAGCTACGTATGGAACCTGCCTCCGCTACAACACTCTCCATGTTGTGTGCGTCAGTATAGTGCAGGATAGTGTTTCTCCAGGTTAGCAAGCAGCGCGTCAAGTGCACTCACTGTCTTAACTACCTGGTACACCTGAAGCTACTCCACACTGATTACTTGCTGTCACGTGACACGTCTATTAGGTGACCCGACACCTTCACCTGACCTTCACCAGCGACATGCTTTCTTCTCTCACTCTCTCTCTCTCTCTGTCTCTCTCTCTCATTCTCTCATTCTCTCTCATTCTCTCTCTTTTTTTTTACACAGGGTTTGACAAGGTTAGGTTAAGGATCCTTAGCTTTATTGACAAGTTATTTACAAGTTAAGGATCCCTAGCTTTATTGACAAGTTATTTACAAGTTAAGGATTTCTAGCTTTATTGACAAGCTATTTACAAGTTAAGGGTTCCTAACTTTATTGACAAGCTGTTTACAAGTTAAGGGTTCCTAGCTTTATTGACAAGCTAAGAGCTGTTACCTACATCAGCTCATTTGAAAGCATTTTTATTGTTATGAAACATACAAGTAGGGAACAGGATGAAGTTGGAGCCATCTGTGGGCCAGCTGTGAGCCATCTGTGGGCCAGCTGTGAGCCATCTGTGGGCCAGCTGTGAGCCATCTGTGGTTCAGCATTTTCATTTGATCAACTGACTTTATCTCGTTGACATCATAATGTTGTACGAATGTGTTCCAGACTCGAGTCATCCTGGGGATAAATGATCTCACATGAAGTGATGTTCTGGAGAAGGGTACAGCCAGAGTGAAGTTGCTTCTTGCTGCCCGTCTTGTGGTATAGAAGCTTGCTTCTCGTTGTCCACGAAGTGGAGCCAAGTGTGGTACTTTGACAATGTTGGCCTCTCTCTCTCTCTCTCTCTCGCTCATTCTCTCTCTCTCTCTCTCTCTCTCTCTATATATATATATATATATATATATATATATATATATATATATATATATATATATATATATATATATATATATATATATATATATATATTTATATTTATATTTTATTTAAAAACATAGTAATACATGTACAATAAAAAAAACACGCCAACAGGCTTAACACTTACAAAGACATAACATCAGAAATATGAACTGAAGCTCATGACTGTACAGGAGCCAGTAAATCAAAATAACAAATCACGCATCCAAGAACTATTAAAAATAGCTCAAAATAAGGAACACTTAACAAAGTGAACATTAATAATGACAAAAGGCTAATAAACCAAAAACATCTGTACACATAACAGACGAAATAACATAAAAAACCCAAACACATACTCCCCCCACCCCATACCCTCATGATCAAACCCCAGTACCCTCATGGCACATAGCTCATCACATATACAAACTCACAATAAACAAAGAAATCTTGTCAAGGGATATCAATATATGTTCCCGAATCATGAAAACAAAATCTCAAAAGTTTACACCTAATCGTCCAAGCACCAACATATACTCGCCACATAAATCTAATCATAAACCCATGCCTTTTGATACACAAACTCCAAATATTGTACAAACATATTGCTTACTGATCGGTAAAGCAAAAACACCATTCCACACATACTGCAGAACACCGTACCACAACAAACAATGACACTACCTCAAAGGTATACCTACACACACAACACCCATCAGTAAATTAAAGAATTTACATGGTACATTGACATCCTACCAATTGTATCCAAAGTCCAGTAAGCCAAATTTAAACAAAACTATACATCAAATTACAAACATATGGCTCAAAATTTAATAAAAACACTAACCAAAATTTACATAAATTAATGACAAATGCATAACGTGCCAAAAAACACCAATCAAAATGACAGAATTACATAAAAGGCAAAAGTTTGGAAGTGCCACCAAGGCACATAGGCCCACATTCACAATACCACCTCATCAGTACCTAAAAAAAAGGAAAGCCCATATTTTCCTTCTACGTTCATACCATCCACCCATCTCACACACCCACATACCTTCTATATTGTAGATCCATCAAAAACAGTAGATCCACACATACCAAAACACGGAATATATCTCCTGCCGTAAGGCTCAGGCACACATCAAAAACATGATAAAAATAAAAAATAAACAGATTCCAAAGGACAACACTATTACTATGACAACATACTCCCCCCAAAAAATTCGTCACCAGGGATTACACTGAGTCCACAGACTCACGTACAACTCAGAACCATAAACCACACCATATTCACACTCAACAAAACTCCGTTAACCCAGAGAGTCGATCTGTGCACTAGCACATCCCCACTCGCACACACAAGCGGCACATTCTAGAAAAACTATCTCCCCCTCTTCTTCCACCCTCCCCGGAAGTCCAGCTCACTCAAAACCCCTTACATTACAAACCCCCCAATACCCTAATAGTCAGAGCCTGATACCCCTCCGAAAAATCTCTCTCCCACCTATTCCCGAAAATTACCTTATTCCGACATTTAGTCCTATAAAAAAAAAACGCCAATGCCCGCTTTCATTCATCCACTCCCCCCTCCCTCATCACCCATGATATATATACAAAATCTACAACCAAATATAACACTGCATTCCACACCCGCCTATCCACCCCTCTCACTTCTAAACTAAGCGTCCGTAAAACTGATAAACCACCCCCTCCCCCACCCACCGTAAAACACGCGAAAACCATTCCCTAACCACACCCAGCTGCTCGCAAAAATAAACCGCATGATATGTGGTCTCCTCCGATCCACACCTACCACAATATGGGTTTTCCGTTAAACGTCTATTGTGTAAAACAACCCTAGACGGCAAAATGCAGTGTAAAAATTTAAAAACCACTTACCGTACTCACAGCCTTATACGTATGTGTTGAAAACTATCCCAAATCTGTTGCCAATCATACATTGGCATAACCTCGACCCCAGCCACACATTTGCAATCTCCAGTGTGCCAACTTTTAAGGCACTCAGCTCCTGTACCTGCATTAATACTCTCAACATAGCCTCACAATCCCTCAGGTCCCTACCCCCCACCACTGCTTAACATCCTCATAAATCACCCCAATTGTACCCCCACCCTGACCCCCATACCTCAAAAAACTGCATTTAAGATACAGGCTCCTGACCCTCTGCTCCAGAGAAATTAATCCCAATCCCCCTAATTGAGGTGCCAACATCACCACATCACGCTTAAGCCACTCACATCCCGAACCCCTTACAAACCTTAGAATCATACTTTGCAAACTACTCACATCACACTGCATCAACGGGTAGACAGCTGCCACATGCCATACCTTGCTGTAGAGCATTACATTTGTAACCACCGCCCTCTGTTGCAGCGTGAGTAACTGTGAAAGCAACCCCCCAAACGTCCCCTGACACTCTCCAAAACCCTCCCAGAATTAACCTCCCTCGCCTCCCACATATCCCTCATATAAAAGACTCCACAAATCTTCACCTGCTGCACCACAGACCACTCCCCCCTATATCCACCTACCTCCCCTACCCAATTTCCTACTTCCATCAACTTTGACTTTTCCACATTTATGCTCAAACCAATAGCTTTACTGCACACTCTAATAATGTCACTTATACCCCTTAACTCCTCAGTCCTACCCACCAACACTGTTGTGTCATCCACATACCCTACAATACCAGGCCCCCCCCCTGTGATGCCCCCCACACATACTTCAATCGCTCTATGAAAGGGATCCTGTAAACAGGCAAACAAAATCTGTGATAAAGGGCACCCTTGCCTTAAACCTCAGTCCATACCCACTCTTACGCCCACCCTCCCATTAACCTGCACACACGCCTTTGCACCCGATATAAAGTCCATGCCCAATCCACTATTTCTGAACCAAACCCCTGCCAACGCATAATACTCCACAACGCCTCCCTTTCCACTCTATAGTAAGCGGCCCTCCAATCTACGGCTAAAACTCCCCTGCCCCCACCCCTGCCATTGCTCAATGAAATCTCGAATTCTGCCGTGGCCCTCAAATATTGACCTACCCGGTATACCAAATTGGCCCCCCCAATCACTCTATCAATTACCCTTTTAATTCTATTACCTAAAATTTTCGCAAAGACTTTATAATCACCACACATCAGCGAAATGGGTCTATAATCCTGCACCTTACGTTTCCCCATGCTATTTGGCACCAGCACCACCACTGCAGTACTCTGCAGCTCCCCCATAACACCTCTCATTTTCATCTCATTAAACAAAATCACCAAAAAATTCTTCAGTACTCCCTAGTTTTGTACATAAAAGTCACAAAGCAATCCATCTAGACCCGGTGACTACTTCCCCTCCTGCATGCTTGCCAATGCCTCCCATACCTCTGACTCCCTAATATTACCATTTAATAATCCTCTATCATGCGTTTCCAACAGACATTGCACATACCCGCCCATTACTCCTAATGCCTTTCCCTGGAAACCTCTACTTTTCATGTGCTCCATATACCAAGCATCCACATACCCACTCATCCCTTCCGTCGTAACCAGCTCCTGCCGACGAACATAGCCCCTCAACTCTTCCTCCACAGTCAACCCCATCATCTCCGTTGCCCGTCTCCTCTGTTTCTGCCCCCTAAGGACACAGGCCGACTGCCAATCTCCCCACAAAACTTCCTCCATCCCCCCTTTACACGGGCACCATCAAAACAATCATTATGCATCTCCCTTAACTGTTCTTTCACTCCCGCAATATCCTCCACAGGATATCCCGCAAAGTCCCCCCCCACCATAACAATCTCTTAACTGTCCCTCCAGGTATCCTATCAAACCATAAGCATATTGATTTTCCACACGCCCCCTATGCACGTAAAACTCCCTGATTTTTCCCTTTGCTACTGAGTCCCACCATTGAATGATATCACTCACCCCATGCCTCTCATCCCACAACCGTGACCACCAAGCAGCAAACAAATCCCTCCCCTCCTCACTCTTCAATAACCGTACATTCAACTTCCAAAAACTCTCATAACGTCTAGGCAGACCTTCCCATTCCACCTACACCTGTACACCCCTATGATCTGAAAAAAAAAAACATCCAAAATCCCCACCTTCTTAACTGTCACCGCCCTCGTTACATAAATCCTATCTAGCCTGGCAGCGTATCTCCCTCTCACAAAAGTGTGCGTAACCACCTCCCCCTCATCCCCTACATCTCGTAGTTTCACCCCTAGCAAATTCCTCAACACCACCGAACAAAACCCTGCACCCTGCGGCTCCACATCTCTTGCTCTTAAGACACAATTCCAATCACCTGCTACAAACGCGACCTCCGACAGTGACCTCAAATGATATACAAGCACCTCGTTAACTAAAGTATTCTTAATGCACACATCCCCTTCCGCTGGCCCGTACACACAAACAAACGACACCCTAACCCCCCACAACCCGTCCACCCTTACCACCCTCCCCTCTCCCCCCTCCTCTCTATGCTTAACCACGAACGGGCTAAACTCTCAAATCAGGATCGCTTCACCGCCCTTTAGTCTCCGAGAATGGGCCGCAAATACCTCATAACCTTCAATACACAAATCACACTCCGGTGGAAAATTATGCTCTTGCACCATCACCACCTCAATCCTGTTACGCCTCAACACAGCTACAAACCAGCCGCGCTTCCTTTCAGTTCTTAAACCATTGATATTGATCGTTAAACACTTAAAAGGGAAATATGGGGTTTACCTTTTGATCTCTGAACCGGTTTATCTAAAGCACGTCCAGGGCCACCCTTAGTTTGACCCCTAGGCACACTCATTCCTTTTGAACCTCCCGTTACATGAGCCGACACCTCTGCCCACGTCTTCTTCCCTGAGCGCTGCCCAGGTGTAAGAACGTCCTCTGAATCAGAAGGAGCCACCGCACGGTTGCGGGTTTCCCCCTCCACCTGCATAGCCTCATCCAGACTGCCCTCCCTGTGGATCTCCACTTCCACCATTTGGATGTGTGACTGATTCCCCTCCACCTCAAGCGGAGGTTCAACACTTAGGACAGCATCCCCCACCTCCGTAGGGAGATTCAACTCGAGGCTCTGTACCTGTGCCTCAGCCTGACTACCCAAAAAATCTCTCAACACTACATCAATGGCTTTCTCCAGCTCTCCACCTTCCTTACTCGAGACTTCTTCGGGGCTCGCCTGCGGTGTCTCCACCACCTGCATATCCAAAGGCATAGTCAGACAGTCTCCTGCCGGTCCCTCTGACTCGCTAACCTCAACAACACCAGAGGCACACTGTGGGAAGGGTCTCCTCTTGCCTGATGAAATCCGGCGCCACCTTAAAGGCAGGATGCGCCCCATGCCGCCGCTCACATTGAGCCGCAACATGCTCATATGCACCACAAAGACGACAGGTGCGCCTCTGACCAGCGTATGACACAAAAACTTGGGTTCTAAAGTCTGCCAATACTACATAGGACAGTATTGGGTACCGAAGGGTCATCTTAAGTGTGTATGACCCTTCGGGCAAACCAGCATAGAGTCCTTCAGTCCACTTGCCAACCGTCGCCATATGCACAGTCCCATATGCCTCAAAGGCAGCACATAGATCTTCCTCAATAGCTTCAAATGGAACATTCTTGACTTTTACCCAAGAATAGAAGCGTGATACATCATGCAAGCATACCTCCACAGCCGAGTTGACAACTAGATGCACTTCCTGGTACTTATCTACCTGGCTTTCATACACACTGGCTGAACATAGCTTCACATAAATACGTGTAGCTCCATTGAGGGCCACTCCATATAAATCCATGTTGTTTATGTGAAAAGTATCTCGTAGAATGGCAGGAAGTAGTACTGAAGCTGTAGATCCATACACCGTGCCACGAATAAGCTCTATGCAAACGGTGTTTATTCTCCTCCTGCCAGCCTGCGCCATGTTTGCGAAAACCAACCGTCGATCCCAGACAGAGAAGAGAGGCACAGCGTGCGTCTGGTCACTACCAAGGCTGAGCAACGAATGACAGCAAATCAATTATTTGGATATATATATATATATATATATATATATATATATATATATATATATATTATAGGTAGTAGGTTGGTAGACAGCAACCACCCAGGGAGGTACTACCGTCCTGCCAGGTGACTGTGAAACAGAAACCTGAAACTGTTTTACATGATGGTAGGATTGCTGGTGTCTTTTTTCTGTCTCATAAACACGCTGGATAACAGGTATATCTAGCTACTTCTACTTACACTTTAGGTCACACTACACTGGCATACACATGCATATATATACATACACACATCTAGGTTTTTCTTCTTTTTCTTAATAGCTCTTGTTCTTTTTATTTTCTCTATTGTCCATGGGGAAGTGGAAAAGAATCTTTCCTCCGTAAGCCATGCGTGTCGTATGAGGCGACTAAGATGCCGGGAGCAATGGGCTAGTAACCCCTTCTCCTGTACAAATCTACTAAAAACGAGAAGAAGAAAAACTTTATAAAATTGGGTTGTCTGAATGTGCGTGGATGTAGTGCGGATGATAAGAAAGAGATGATTGCCGATGTTATGAATGAAAAGAAGTTGGATGTCCTGGCCCTAAGCGAAACAAAGCTGAAGGGGGTAGGCGAGTTTCAGTGGGGAGAAATAAATGGGATTAAGTCAGGAGTATCTGAGAGAGTTAGAGCTAAGGAAGGGGTAGCAATAATGTTGAAGGATCAGTTATGGAAGGAAAAGAGGGAATATAAATGTGTAAATTCAAGGATTATGTGGATTAAAATAAGGGTCGGATGCGAAAAGTGGGTCATAATAAGCGTGTATGCACCTGGAGAAGAGAGGAGTGTAGAGGAGAGAGAGATTTTGGGAGATGTTAAGCGAATGTATAGGAACTTTTGAACCAAATGAGAGAGTAATTGTGGTAGGGGACCTAAATGCTAAAGTGGGAGAAACATGCAGAGAGGGTGTAGTAGGTAAGTTTGGGGTGCCAGGTGTAAATGATAATGGGAGCCCTTTGATTGAACTTTGTATAGAAAGGGGTTTAGTTATAGGTAATACATATTTTAAGAAAAAGAGGATAAATAAGTATACAAGATATGATGTAGGGCGTAATGACAGTAGTTTGTTGGACTATGTATTGGTAGATAAAAGACTGTTGAGTAGACTTCAGGATGTGCATGTTTATAGAGGGGCTACAGATATATCAGATCACTTTTTAGTTATAGCTACAGTGGGAGTAAAAGGTAGATGGGATACAAGGAAAATAGAATCAGTAAGTAAAAGAGAGGTGAAGGTTTATAAACTAAAGAGGAGGCAGTTAGGGTAAGATATAAACAACTATTGGAGGATAGATGGGCTAGTGAGAGTGTAGGCAATGGGGTCGAAAATGTATGGGGTAGATTTAAAAATGTAGTGTTAGAGTGTTCAGCAGAAGTTTGTGGTTACAGGCGAGTGGGTGCAGGAGGAAAGAGGAGCGATTGGTGGAATGATGATGTAAAGAGAGTAGTAAGGGAGAAAAGTTAGCATATGAGAGGTTTTACAAAGTAGAAGTGATGCAAGGAGGGAAGAGTATATGGAGAGAAAAAGAGAGGTTAAAGAGTGGTGAAGCAATGTAAAAAGAGAGCAGATGAGAGAGTGGGTGAGATGTTATCAGCAAATTTTGTTGAAAATAAGAAAAAGTTTTGGAATGAGATTAATAAGTTGAGGAAGCCTAGAGAACAAATGGATTTGACAGTTAAAAATAGGAGAGGAGAGTTATTAAATGGAGAGTTAGAGGTATCGGGAAGATGGAGAGAATATTTTGAGGATTTGTTAAATGTTGATGAAGACAGGGAAGCTGTGATTTCGTGTGTAGGGCAGGAGGAATAACATCTTGTAGGAGTGTGGAAGAGCCAGTTGTGGGTGTAGGGAAGTTCGTGAGGCAGTGGGTAGAATGAAAGGGGTAAGGCAGCTGGGATTGATGGGATAAAGATAGAAATGTTAAAAGCAGGTGGGGATATAATTTTGGAGTGGTTGGTGCTATTATTTAATAAATGTATGGAAGAGGGTAAGGTACCTAGGGATTGGCAGAAGCGTGTATTGTTCCTTTGTATAAAGGCAAAGGGGACAAAAGAGAGTGCAAAAATTATAGGGGAATAAGTCTGTTGAGTGTACCTGGTAAAGTGTATGGTAGAGTTATTATTGAAAGAATTAAGAGTAAAACAGAAAGCAGGATAGCAGATGAACAAGGGGCTTTAGGAAAGGTAGGGGTGTGTAGACCAAGTGTTTACAGTGAAACATATAGGTGAACAGTATTTGGATAAGGGTAAAGATGTTTTTGTGGCATTTATGGATTTGGAAAAGGCGTATGATAGGGTAGATAGGGGGCAATGTGGCAGATGTTGCAGGTGTATGGAATAGGAGGAAGGTTACTGAAAGCAGTGAAGAGTTTTTATGAGGATAGTGAGGCTCAGGTTAGAGTGTGTAGGAGGGAAGGGAGTATTTCCCAGTAAAAGTGGGCCTTAGACAAGGATGTGTGATGTCACCGTGGTTGTTCAATATATTTATAGATGGGGTTGTAAGAGAAGTGAATGCGAGGGTCTTGGCAAGAGGTGTTGGGCTAAAAGATAAAGAAGCAAATACAAAGTGGGAGTTGTCACAGTTGCTTTTTGCTGATGACACTGTGCTTTGGGAGATTCTGAAGAGAAGCTGCAGAGGTTGGTGGATGAATTTGGTAGGGTGTGTAAAGAAGAAAATTGAAAGTGAATATAGGAAAGAGTAAGGTGATGAGGATAACAAAAAGAATAGGTGACGAAAGATTGGATATCAGATTGGAGGGAGAGAGTATGGAGGAGGTGAATGTATTCAGATATTTGGGAGTGGACATGTCGGCGGATGGGTCTATGAAGGATGAGGTGAATCATAGAATTGATGAGGGAAAAGGGTGAGTGGAGCACTTCGGAGTCTGTGGAGACAAAGAACCTTGTCTATGGAAGTAAAGAGGGAATGTATGAGGTATAGTTATACCAACGCTCTTATATGGGTGTGAAGCATGGGTGATGAATGTTGCAACGAGGAGAAGGCTGGAGGCAGTGGAGATGTCATGTCTGAGGTCAATGTGTGGTGTGAATATAATGCAGAGAATTCGGAGTTTGGAAATTAGGAGGAGGTGCGGATTACCAAAACGATTGTCCAGAGAGCTGAGGAGGGGTTGTTGAGGTGGTTTGGACATGTAGAGAGAATGGAACGAGACAGAGTGACTTCGAGAGTGTATAAATCTGTAGTGGAGGGAAGGCGGGGTAGGGGTCGGCCTAGGAAAGGTTGGAGGGAGGGGTAAAGGAAGTTTTGTGTGCGAGGGGCTTGGACTTCCAGCAAGCATGTGTGAGCGTATTTGATAGGAGTGAATGGAGGCATATGGTTTTTAATACTTGACGTGCTGTTGGAGTGTGAGCAAAGTAACATTTATGAAGGGATTCAGGGAAACCGGCAGGCCGGACTTGAGTTCTGGAGATGGGAAGTACAGTGCCGGCACTCTGAAGGAGGGGTGTTAATGTTGCAGTTTTATAACTGTAGTGTAAAGCACCCTTCTGGCAAGACAGTGATGGAGTGAATGATGATGAAAGTTTTTCTTTTCGGGCCACCCTGCCTTGGTGGGAATCGGCCGATGTGTTAATAAAAAAAAAAAAAAAAATATATATATATATATATATATATATATATATATATATATATATATATATATATATATACATATACATATACAAAACAACCATTATGAAAAAATAGCGAAATTCCAAGCGCTCTCGTGATTTCTTACATTATCAAGGAACTATGTATATATACCCCTTGAATATATATATATATATATATATATATATATATATATATATATATATATATATATATATATATATATATATATATATATATATATTGTGTGTGTGTGTGTGTGTGTGTGTGTGTGTGTGTGTGTGTGTGTGTGTGTGTGTGTGTGTGTGTGTGTATATGCACCTGAACCCACTCCAACAGATCTCATCTCATCAGATAATATCTTGGAAGCAATTAAAGCAACAGGTACCAGGACACTTACACATATTCCCAAAGCAGCCCGTCCACACGCAGCTGGGAAACTTACGGACCTCTTAAAAAAGTAAACGATGGTTCCGCTATCCTAAATGCTTCACCAACCATCAAGGCATGGCACAACTTGCTACTTTTTTGGCAATGTCTACTTAGCTGTGCCGGAAAGAAGGGGAAAGAGGCTAACCTCAATGATCATTAAATCCTTAAGAGACTTTCCAAGAGCTGATAACCTCATTCACCTTCCCCATCAATACTAAAATGGGAGAGGCAGAACCACCACTCACTCCACTGACGGAGAAAAAATCAGAGTCCAAGTGAGCAAGAAAATTGAAGAGGGCAACACAGTGGGAGCAATCAGGATTATCACCAGTGAAGATACAGTTGCCCCCAGGGATGCTGACACTGCTGAAGCACTTAGAGGAAAGCACCCTGCCAGGGAAACCAGGGGCACCAACAGTTCCATCACCTCTGTCCCCACTGTGGAACCATTGATTCTGCAAGACTCAGACATTTACAAAGCAATAATGTCATTCCAGTCCGGCTCTGCTTGGGGTTACACTGGAATAAGGCCACAGCATTTAAAGGAAAGGGTTAATCCAGTTATCGGGGAGATTGCAGACACTGCTTTCAGAGATCACAAGGTTCGTCAACAATCCTTGGCTGGTCTGATTCCTCATGAAGTTAAACCTTTCTTTTTTGGAGCATCACTTTGTGCCCTTAAAAAGAAAAGAATGGAGGAATTAGGCCAATCGCAGTGAGCAACACTTTTCGCCGCCTCGTTTCTAAAGCTGCTGTCAGAAGTATTCGTGCAGAGGCGGCCATCATGCTTCAACCAAACCAGCTTGGCTTTGGGGTCTCTCAAGGAAGTGAAGCAGCGGTTCATGCAACAAGGGCGTATATCGACTACCTGCCTGAGGACAAAGCAGTGGTAAAATTCGATTTCAAGAATGCATTTAATCTCCTGAAAAGAGACGTGGTATTAGCAGCTGTACAAGAACATTTCCCGGGTCTCTTCCCTTTTGTTTCAGCTGGATATAGCA
The DNA here is from genome assembly GCA_009830355.1 of Cherax destructor. NCBI lineage: Eukaryota > Metazoa > Arthropoda > Malacostraca > Decapoda > Parastacidae > Cherax > Cherax destructor. The sequence goes on along the minus strand of WNWK01011144.1, from coordinate 42,290 downwards.
AGGAATCAATGCTCCTGTTTGGAGAGCATGAAATCACATCATCAGAGGGTGTCCAGCAAGGAGATCCTCTAGCACCTTTCTCTTCTGTATAGCGGTTAAGGAAGTCACAGTCAGACAGTGAGCTAAACATCTGGTTCCTGGATGATGGCACACTAGCAGGTACAAAGGATTCCCTTCTAGTTGATCTTACACAGGTGATGACACGGGGACAGGAAATGGGTCTCAGCCTGAATCCATCCAATCTTGACACCCATGATGCCTTGTACCTTCTCACAAAAGGCTTGAGTCTGCCCAGGTTGACATATTTCCTAAGATGTGCTCCTTCATATGATAACCCTATACTGCACGAATATGACAGTATCCTGAGGCAGATCTTTAATAAAGTACTTAACCTTACTCTAGAAGATGGGCAGTGGGACCAAGCTACACTCCCAGTCAGACTAGGAGGCATTGGTGTCCGCAAGTCATCTCAGATTGCGCTACCTGCTTTCCTGTCCTCATGCATTGCATCCAGAGGGCTTGTAGCAGCGATTCTCCCTGAACATCTTAGGGACAAGATTGGAGTCCATGACCAAAAGTTCATTGACGGAGCCAGGATCTAAGATAATCTAACGGGCTCTGAAACCAGACATGCTCCCCTCAACAACGACAAACACTCGCATTAGGATGGCCCAATAGTAGAGAATATAGCCTCAACAATGCTTCAGAGTGTGTCAGGGAAGGATAGAGCCCGCCTCCTGGCAGTGAGAGCTCCCCATGCAGGGGACTTTCTGTTGGCACACGCCTCGACCCACAGACCATCCGCATTGGTGTTGCCCTTCGACTTGCCGCCCCTATTCTCTACAAACACAGGTGTATTTGTGGCAGTGAAGCAGCAGACCGATTCGGGTACCATGTCGTAAATCCGAGGGAAAGATTGCAAGACATGAAGAGGTTAATAACATCATCAAGAGGAGCCTCACAACAGCCGGATGCCCAGCAGTAAGGGAGCCACCCCAACTATGCAGATCTGATGGCAGCCAAAAGCGTCCAGATCGCATCACCCTTCAAACCTGGACAGACGGCATGCAGGTGGTGTGGGACTTCACATGAGCATGTACCTTGGCTGATGCATATCTCCAATACACCAGGGAGGAAGGAGGGGCAGCCGCCAGCTTCAGGGAGTCCCAAAAGTCTAGAAAATATGGAGAACTTGCCCATCATTATATGTTTGTTCCCATAGGCTCGGAGACCCTTGGCTAATTGGAAAAGAGTGCATATAAGGTCCTCAAGGAGCTAGGCAAAAGACTCAACAGGGTAACTAAGGATCCCAGGGCAGCTAGTTTTATGTTCCAGCTACTCAGCGCTGCTATTCAGAGGGGTAATGCCTGTTGTATTTTTGGCACGCGCCCCCAGATCTGAGGAGCTGGATGAGATTTTTGCATTATGATCAGTGACAAACACGTAACAATATGTACTAGACATGTATCTCTCACACCTCAAGTACTGTATATGCCATCTTTATATCAACAATGTATCTCTTAAATTTTTTTTGTCTGATTATGTAATAAAATATACCTATTGGTAAAACAAAGATTGAAATGATTGGGTGGTAGGGAAAGTGGAATATTCAAATGGCTTCAGGAAGAAATCCAAATATTCTTCCTTAAAGCCTTTTTATATATGGATCCCACAATTTACACCAGAGGTGGACCCATCCTATTTTATATATATATATATATATATATATATATATATATATATATATATATATATATATATATATATATATATATATATATATATATATATATATATAAATGGGGTCCACCTCTGGTGTAAATTGGGTCCCATAGCCTCGGAGAAGTGGATAAAAGGCTTCAAGGAAGAATATTTAGATGTCTTTCTGAAGCCATTTGAATATTCCACTTCCCCTACCACCCCATCTTGTATTAAATATATATAAAATTTATTTCAAGATACAATACATTGTCAAAATACATTAACAAGAATACAATAGTGAGTAAAACAACATAGATGACAACTCAGAGCTACATGTCAAATACTTCGTCCAGCTCCCTGGTAGTGGGCTGCGTGCCCAGAATACTGAAGGCATTTCCCCTCTGGATCGCAACACTGAGTCTCTGAAAGAGGAAGCTGGTCGCTCTGTGGTCCTTGGTTTCTATGATGAGTTTTCCAAGGATTATGTGGTGTAAAATAAGGGTTGGATGTGAAAAGTGGGTTTATGCACCTGGAGAAGAGAGAAGTGTAGAGGAGAGAGAGAGATTTTGGGAAATGTTGAGTGAGTGTGTGGGGAGTTATGAACCAAGTGAGAGAGTACTTGTGGTTGGGGATCTCAATGCTAAAGTGGATAAAAATATTGTGGAGGGAGTAGGAGATAAATTTGGGGTGTCAGGGGTAAATGAAAATGGGGAGCCTTTAATTGAGCTATGTGTAGAAAGAGGTTTGGTAATAAGTAATACATATTTTATGAAAAAGAAGATAAATAAGTAAACAAGGTATGATATAGCACGTAATGAAAGTAGTTTGTTAGATTATGTATTGGTGGATAAAAGGTTGATGGGTAGGCTTCAGGATGTACATGTTTATAGAGGGGCAATGGATATATTGGATCATTATTTAGTTGTAGCTACAGTTAGAGTAAGAGGAAGATGGGACATAAAGAAAATGGCAACAGCAAGTAAGAGAGAGGTGAAAGTGTATAAACTAAGGGAGGAGAAAGTTAGGGTGAGATATAAGCAACTTTTGGCAGAAAGGTGGGTAAATGCAGGTGTGAATAGTGATGGGGTTGAAGAGGGGCAGAAGTTTGTGGCTATAGGAGGGTGGGTGCAGGAGGAAAGAGGAGTGATTGGTGGAATGATGAAGTAAAGGGTGTGATAAAAGAGATAAAGGTAGCTTATGAGAGGTTTTACAAAACAGAAGTGTTGTAAGAAGAGCAGAGTATATGGAGGGTCAAAGAAAGGTGAAGAGAGTGGTGAGAGAGTGCAAAAGGAGAGCAGATGAAAGAGTGGGAGAGGCACTGTCAAGAAATTTTGCGGAAAATAAGAAAAAAAAGTTTTGGAGTGAGATAAAAAAGTTAAGAAATCCTAGGGAACGAATGGATTTGTCAGTTAAAAACAGAGTAGGGGAGTTAGTAGTAGGGGAGCTGGAGGTATTGGGTAGATGGCGGGAATATTTTGAGGAACTTTTAAATGTCGATGAAGAACGAGAGGCAGTAATTTCATGCACTGGTCAGGGAGGTATAACATCTTTTAGGAGTGAGGAAGAGCAGGATATGAGTGTGGGGGAGGTGCGTGAGGCATTATGTAGAATGAAAAGGGGTAAAGCAGCAGGAACTGACGGGATCATGACAGAAATGTTAAAAGCAGGGGAGGATATTGTGTTGGAGTGGTTGGTATTTTTGTTTAATAAATGTATGAAAGAGGGGAAGGTACCTAAGGATTGGCAGAGAGCATGTATAGTTCCTTTATATAAAGGGAAGGGGGATAAAAGAGAGTGTAAAATTTATAGGGGAATACATTTACTGAGTATACCAGGTAAAGTGTACAGTAGGGTTATTATTGAAAGAATTAGAGGTAAGACAGAGGGTAGGGTCGCAGATGAACAAGGAGGTTTTAGAGTGGGTAGGTGATGTGTAGATCAAGTGTTTACATTGAAGCATATATGTGAACAGTATTTAGATAAAGGTAGGGAAGTTTGCATTGCATTTATGGATTTAGAAAAAGCATATGATAGAGTGGATAGGGAGCAATGAGGCAGATGTTGCAAGTGTATGGAATAGGTAGTAAGTTACTGAATGCTGTAAAGAGTTTTTATGAGGATAGTGAGGCTCAGGTTAGGGTGTGTAGGAGAGAGGGAGATTACTTCGCAGTAAAAGTAGGTCTTAGACAGGGATGTGTGATGTCACCATGGTTGTTTAATATATTTATAGATGGGGTTGTAAAATAAGTAAATACTAGGGTGTTGGGGAGAGGAGTGGGATTAAATTATGGGGAATCAAGTACAAAATGGGAGTTACACAGTTATTTTTTGCTGATGATACTGTGCTTATAGGAGATTCTAAAGAAAAGTTGCAAAAGGTTAGTGGACGAGTTTGGGATGGTAAGTAAAGGTAGAAAGTTGAAAGTGAACAAAGATAAGAGTAAGGTGATGAGGGTATCAAACGATTTAGATAAAAAAAAATTGGATATCACATTGGAGAGAGGGAGTGTGGAAGAAGTGAATGTTTTTAGATATTTGGGAGTTGACTTGTCAGCGGATGGGTTTATGAAGGATGAGGTTAACCATAGAATTGAGGAAGGAAAAAAGGTGTGTGGTGCCTTGAGGTGTCTGTGGAGACAAAAAACGTTATCTATGGGGGCAAAGAAGGGAATGTACGAAAGTATAGTAGTACCAACACTCTTATATGGGTGTGAAGCTTGGGTTGTAAATGCTGCAGCGAGGAGGAGGCTGGAGGCAGTGGAGATGTCCTGTCTAAGGTCAATGTGTGGTGTAAATATTATGCAGATAATTCGGAGTGTGGAAATTAGCATTAGGTGTGGAGTTAATAAATGTATTAGTCAGAGGGCTGAAGAGGGGTTGTTGAGGTGGTTCGGTCATTTAGAGAGAATGGATCAAAGTAGAATGATTGGAGAGCATATAAATCTGTAGGGGAAGGAAGGCGGGGTAGGGGTCGTCCTCGAAAAGGTTGGAGGGAGGGGGTAAAGGAGGTTTTGTGGGCGAGGGGCTTGGAGTGAATGGAGACAAATGGTTTTTGGGACCTGACGAGCTGTTGGAGTGTGAGCAGGGTAATATTTAGTGAAGGGATTCAGTGAAACCGGTTATTGATTTAGCCGGACTTGAGTCCTGGAAATGGGAAGTACAATGCCTGCACTTTAAAAGTAGGGTCTGGGATAGTGACAGTTTGGAGGGACTATTCTAAACTGTAGTATCTGAACGCTTTTGCAAAGACAGTGATTATATATGAGTGAGGTGAAAGTGTTGAATGATGATGAAAGTATTTTCTTTTATATATATATATATATATATATATATATATATATATATATATATATATATATATATATATATATATATATATATATATATATATATATATAATATATATATATATATATATATATATATATATATATATATATATATATATATATATATATATATATATATATATATATATATACTCCTGTTTGGAGAGCATGAAATCACATCATCAGAGGGTGTCCAGCAAGGGGACCCTCTCGCACCATTTCTCTTCTGTATAGCAGTTAGGGAAATCACAGTCAGACTGAAAAGTGAGCTAAACATCTGGTTCCTGGAAAAATAAACACATAAGCAGTATAATGTGATCCTTTATTGACAACGTTTCGCCCACGCAGTGGGCTTTATCGAGTCACAGATAGATCTTCCTGGAAAAAGAGGAACATGAGTATTTATAGGATTTAGTCAGGTGGAGAATGCTGCATGTGACAGTCTTCAAAGTAGGGAGATAGTTTAAAACCTTGGGTAACTTAAAGGACCTGCAGTGTTCCATTCTTGAGTTCTATGTGGGATAGCGATGAAGAAGTTTCTTGGCAATAGGTTCAGCTATGTTGTAGAAGCCGTTGTTCTGGTTGAAGTTGTTGGATATACAGATAAGTGATGACTCCAGGAGTCATCACTTATGAGTCATCACTTATCTTGAAGTTGTTGGATACATCACTTATCTGTATATCCAACAACTTCAACCAGAACAACGGCTTCTAGTACTTAACCTTACTCTAGAAGATGGGCAGTGGGACCAAGCTACACTCCCAGTCAGACTAGGAGGCATTGGTGTCCGCAAGTCATCTCAGATTGCTCTACCAGCTTTCCTGTATTCATGCATTGCATCCAGAGGGCTTGTAGCAGCGATTCTTCCTGAACATCTTAGGGACAAGATTGTAATCTATGACCAAAAGTTCGTTGACGGAGCTAGGATCTGGGATAATCTAACAGGCTCTAAAACCAGGCCTGCTCTCCCCAACAACTACAAACAGTTGCACTGAGATGGCCCAATAGTAGAGAATATAGCCTCAGCAATGCTTCAGATTGTGTCAGGGAAGGATAGAGCCCGCCTCCTTGCAGTGAGAGCTCCTCATGCAGGGGACTTTCTGTTGGCTGTTCCCAACTCCAGCCTTGGCACGCGCCTCGACCCACAGACCATCCGCATTGGTGTTGCCCTTCGACTTGCCGCCCCTATTCTCGCCGAACACATGTGTATTTGTGGCAGTGAAGCAGCAGACCGATTCTGGTACCATGGTCTTGTGTGTCGTAAATCCTAGGGAAAGATTGCAAGACATGAAGAGGTTAATAACATTATCAAGAGGAGCCTCACAACAGCCGGATGCCCAGCAGTAAGGATGGCAGCCAAAAGCGTCCAGATAATATCACACTTCAAGTCTGGACAGACGGCAAGCAGGTGGTGTGGGACTACACATGTGCATCTACCTTGGATGATACCTATCTCCAATACACCAGGGAGGAAGGAGGAGCAGCTGCCACCTTCACGGAATCCCAAAAGTCGAGAAAATATGGAGAACTTGCCCATCATTATAAGCTTGTTCCCATAGGCTCAGAGACCCTTGGCTCATGGGGAAAGAGTACATCTAAGTTCCTCAAGGAGCTGGGCAAAAGACTCAAGAGGGTAACTAGGGATCCCAGGGCAGCTAGTTTTCTGTTCCAGCGACTCAGAGCTGCTGTTCAGAGGGCACGCGCCCCAGCTCGGAGGAGCTGGATGAGATTTTCGCATTGTAATCAGTGACAAACATGTAGCAATATGTACTAGACATGTATCTCTCACACCTCGTGTACTGTATATGCCATCTTTATATCAACAATGTATCTCTTAAATCTTTTGTACCATACTATGTAATAAAATATACCTAATGGTAAAAAAAAAAATAAAAGATAGGGTGGTAGGGGAAATGGAATATTCAAATGGCTTCAGGAAGGAATCCAAATATTCCTCCTTGAAGCCTTTTTATCCACTTCTCCGAGGCTACGGGTCCCACAATTTGTACCAGAGGTGGACCCCATCCTATATATATATATATATATATATATATATATATGGTTAAAATCTCTCACATGAATAAATAGAGCATTAGAATCTTGTCCAGTTCAAATGCTATATTTATGTTGTTTTAATCTTAGTTCAAGACTTTTACCAGTTTGACCGTAATAAACTTTATATATATATATATATATATATATATATATATATATATATATATATATATATATATATATATATATATATATATATATATATATATATATTAGATTTCTTTCTGAAGCCATTTGAATATTCCACTTCCCTACTACCCCATCTTTTTTTTTTTTATACAAACTTTATTTCAAGACAAAATACAAAATACAATGGGGAGTAAAACAACATAGATAACAACTCAGAGCTACAGGTCAAATACTTCGTCCAACTCCCCGGCAGTGGGCCGCGTGCCCAGAATACTGCAGGCATTTCCCCTCTGGATCGCAACACTGAGTCTCTGAAACAGGAAGCTGGTCGCCCTGTGGTCCTTGGTTTCTATGATGAGTTTTCCACCCAGCTCCTTAAGAAACTTTAGAGCACACTTGCCCCATGCTCCATGGGTCTCCGACCCTATTGGGATGAAGTTATAGCAAGAGCTTCGTCTTCATATTTGCGGGTCTTCTGGGTCTCCCTGTGGCTGGCAGCTCCACCCCCTTCGGCTAAGGAGTGTGGCAGGTAGGTGTCTGCCAATGTGGCAGCACAGGTGTAGTCCCAAGCAATCTGCTTACCATCCTTCCAGGGTAGCATGGTGGCTCCATCAGGACGCTTTTGACTTCCATCAGACCTCTGCACTTGGGGTTCCCGTTGAGCTGGGCAACGGGCTGTGGCGAGGCTTCTCTTTATGATGTCATTGACCTCCTCATGTCTAGCATACTTCCCTTCTGATGTGTGACACACTAGACCATGAAGTCCGAATTGGTCAGCCGTCGCCCTGCCGCAAATACACCTATGTTCGGTGAGTATGGGGGCGGCTAGGCGAAGAGCAACACCAATCCGAATGGCCTGTGGGTCGAGTCGAGTCCCCAGAGAGGAATTGGGAACAGCAAGAAGGAAATCTCCTGAGTGTGGTGCCTTCACCGCTAGGAGACGAGCTTTGTCCTTTCCTGAAGCGTTGGTGAGCATTGTGTTGGAAATTTTTTCCATGATCGGTTTGTCCCAGTGGGACTAATAATATGAATATTTCTTTTGGTTTATATAAATTGGATTCATTTATAATTAATAAAATTTGGGAACAATTTAATGATAAATTGGACTAATCTTAATTCTTGGGAAGAGTTTCAGGTCCTTTCTTATGTTCCTCTTCACAGAGTCGTGCGATGTTACGCTACTGTGAGGTGTTGTCTTTGTTAGTATGATGTGACTGTGAGGTGTAGTCTTGCCCCTTTATAAGCCTTCTTGTCATGTTTCCTTTTATAGTTCCTTGATAATGTGAGTAGTCACGAAAGCGCTTCGAATTCCTCTATTTTTTCATAGTGGTTGTCATGCATATATATGGAGAGAAAAAGAGAGGTTAAAAGAGTGGTGAAGCAATGTAAAAAGAGAGCAGATGAGAGAGTGGGTGAGATGTTATCAGCAAATTTTGTTGAAAATAAGAAAAAGTTTTGGAATGAGATTAATAAGTTGAGGAAGCCTAGGGAACACATGGATTTGACAGTTAAAAATAGGAGAGGAGAGTTATTAAATGGAGAGTTAGAGGTATCGGGAAGATGGAGAGAATATTTTGAGGAGTTGTTAAATGTTGATGAAGACAGGGAAGCTGTGATTTCGTGTGTAGGGCAAGGAGGAATAACATCTTGTAGGATGTGGAAGAGCCAGTTGTGAGTGTAGGGAAGTTCGTGAGGCAGTGGGTAGAATGAAAGGGGGTAAGGCAGCTGGGATTGATGGGATAAAGATAGAAATGTTAAAAGCAGGTGGGGATATAGTTTTGGAGTGGTTGGTTCTATTATTTAATAAATGTATGGAAGAGGGTAAGGTACCTAGGGATTGGCAGACAGCGTGTATTGTTCCTTTGTATAAAGGCAAAGGGGACAAAAGACAGTGCAAAAATTATAGGGGAATAAGTCTGTTGAGTGTACCTGGTAAAGTGTATGGTAGAGTTATTATTGAAAGAATTAAGAGTAAGACAGAAAGCAGGATAGCAGATGAACAAGGGGGCTTTAGGAAAGGTAGGGGGTGTGTAGACCAAGTGTTTACAGTGAAACATATAGGTGAACAGTATTTGGATAAGGGTAAAGATATTTTTGTGGCATTTATAGATTTGGAAAAGGCGTATGATAGGGTAGATAGGGGGGCAATGTGGCAGATGTTGCAGGTGTATGGAATAGGAGGAAGGTTACTGAAAGCAGTGAAGAGTTTTTATGAGGATAGTGCGGCTCAGGTTAGAGTGTGTAGGAGGGAAGGGGACTATTTCCCAGTAAAATTGGGCCTTAGACAAGGATGTGTGATGTCACCGTGGTTGTTCAATATATTTATAGATGGGGTTGTAAGAGAAGTGAATGCGAGGGTCTTGGCAAGAGGTGTTGGGCTAAAAGATAAAGAAGCAAATACAAAGTGGGAGTTGTCACAGTTGGTTTTTGCTGATGACACTGTGCTTTTGGGAGATTCTGAAGAGAAGTTGCAGAGGTTGGTGGATGAATTTGGTAGGGAGTGTAAAAGAAGAAAATTGAAAGTGAATATAGGAAAGAGTAAGGTGATGAGGATAACAAAAAGAATAGGTGACGAAAGATTGGATATCAGATTGGAGGGAGAGAGTATGGAGGAGGTGAATGTATTCAGATAGTTGGGAGTGGACATGTCGGCGGATGGGTCTATGAAGGATGAGGTGAATCATAGAATTGATGAGGGGAAAAGGGTGAGTGGTGCACTTCGGAGTCTGTGGAGACAAAGAACCTTGTCCATGGAAGTAAAGAGGAGAATGTATGAGAGTATAGTTATACCAACGCTCTTATATGGGTGTGAAGCATGGGTGATGAATGTTGCAATGAGGAGAAGGCTGGAGGCAGTGGAGATGTCATGTCTGAGGTCAATGTGTGGTGTGAATATAATGCAGAGAATTCGGAGTTTGGAAATTAGGAGGAGGTGCGGGATTACCAAAACGATTGTCCAGAGAGCTGAGGAGGGGTTGTTGAGGTGGTTTGGACATGTAGAGAGAATGGAACGAGACAGAGTGACTTCGAGAGTGTATAAATCTGTAGTGGAGGGAAGGCGGGGTAGGGGTCGGCCTAGGAAAGGTTGGAGGGAGGGGGTAAAGGAAGTTTTGTGTGCGAGGGGCTTGGACTTCCAGCAAGCATGTGTGAGCGTATTTGATAGGAGTGAATGGAGGCATATGGTTTTTAATACTTGACGTGCTGTTGAAGTGTGAGCAAAGTAACATTTATGAAGGGATTCAGGGAAACCGGCAGGCCGGACTTGAGTTCTGGAGATGGGAAGTACAGTGCCGGCACTCTGAAGGAGGGGTGTTAAATGGGTGGTGTTGGTGGATGTGGGGGGGGTGCTGTTCGTGAGGAGGGGATATGCAGCACAGCTGGACCGGTAATATGTGACTTGGAGAGCGGAAGTGCAGAAGGTGCGTGTGTTGGATGTGATTTTTTCGGACCACAGGGATGTTTTGGTGGAATTGGGGTGGGAGGGACTGCCTCACAGGTACGGGAGTTATTGGAAATTAAATGTCCGGTTGCTTCATAGGGGGGGAGGGGAGGGATATGTTTGCATATTTGTGGGAACGGTTGTTGTCTGAGGTGAGTGTGGATGGGGATTTGTTGTCTTGGTGGGACAATCTTGCTAAGTGCAAGATACGGGAATTCTATGTTAGACGGGGGAGGGTATCTTGAGGGGCAGTTAAGGGATTGTAATGGGAGAGGGGAAGGGAGTGCAGCATACCCTGTTGTGGAAATAGAGGGGTTGAAGGATAACATCAAGGTTTTGCAAAATAAACTGTTTGATGCGGCACGGGTAATGGGTGGGTTGGAGGAGGTGGTATGGGGTGATAGGCCATCGGCGTGTGTCCTGCGAGGGCAGGCGTGTCGGCGCAAAGCTACGGAAATGGTAGGGTTGCGAGTGCATGAGGGAATGGTGGGGTATGGGGTGGGGCAAGAGTTGGTAACAACAGAGAGTATGGGGCAATATGTGGATGCGTGGTATGGGTCGTATATGAGGAGTGGTGGCATGCAGGGGGAGCCTTTAAGGGATATGGGAGGTTGGGTGCAATGTGGGCTTGAGAGGGGGGACAGGGAGGGGTTGAGTGGAGATATCGTGGAGGATGAGATATGGACTGCATTGATGGGTATGAGCAGGGGTAAGGCACCAGGGATAGACGGATTGCCGAGTGACTTTTATATACAGCATTGGGGAGTTTTAAAGGGGTTTTTAGTAAGGTTTTAAATGTCATGAAGGAGAGGGGTGTTTTGGAGGATTTAAAAGCAACGGCGATAGTGGTTTGGGTCCTGAAAGGGGACAGTCAGACGACGGTGAGGGACTACAGGACTATATCACTTATGTGTGATGACTATAAGTTATTTGCGAAAATATTAGGCAATAGATTTTTTTTTATTTTATTAAAAGAGAATTCGACATAGTAAAATCAAGAACATATCAATAAATCATGAACAATATCTCTAGAAAGGCCAGTACACGAAACAATACAATAGGTAAAACCCCAAATGACTGTATATACTGTGAATCCCTGATAAGGCAATACTATAAATTGTACATGGTCATGACTCGCTTCAAATTTTCATCTTATAAAACAATAAACCCAAAAGATGCATATCACTGGAGACATTAATTATCATTCCAAACCTCAAAAAAGTCATCATACCAACAGGGTGGTACGAAACCTATCCCAGATGCAATAATGCCATTTACGTACCTGAGCATACGTACAACATTAGGAAACAGAACCCGTAAACCCTTACACCTAAGCGCAATCACCTAAAACGACCACCCACACACAGTGATCAAAACCCCCTCCAACTAACTAACCCCCCCAACTCCCATCATTACCTCAAAAATAAGATGACTACTAACTTTGTAATATTTACACAAAACTTGACATGTTACACAACACCATAACACCAAATATACAGTACCCACACTTGGGTGCCCCGTGTTATCCATTACCCAAAAACAAAATTTTGTCACAACAAAACCCCATTGCTCTGAAGATAATCCCTTTAATCACATTATAGAGTACATTATGAGGTTTTTACATTAACATTGGATCTGAAGAAAACAGCTAAACTCTGTACACACAATATAATAACCTGAATTTTTCCAGAAAAACGGGATATAGGAACTATAATAATACATTTACAATAAGGCTTACAATACACAGTACCGACTACATTGACAAAATTTGCCACAAAGTAGGACATAAGACATCGATATGTTAGATCCATAGACTAGATAATGAAAACAAAAAAAAAAAAATACCTAAGCACAATGCATAGTAATAACGCATGTCACCCCCACGGTGACCAGGTACTACACCTAGTAACACGTGACATGGTATAATAATATATATATCCTGACTGGGAGACTGTAGCATTACTGGGCCACAAACCCACTCTCCAGGACGTAAAGGATAGTTATACAATAAAATACACAGCACACAGTACCAATACCAATAGTAGCACTGCCTTCAAAACTTCACATACACCTGACAACATAATATAATTACACCTAACTAAAAATGATGTACTTCACTGCAACAAAATGGTGCTCCTAAACCTACCTGATCATTACATCAGACCGAGGCGCAGTGTTGTCCGACCTAGTGTCGTCAACAACCCAGGCACTGATGATACCCAATATATCCACTAGATAGAAGACATGCCTCTCCTCTCGACCGTGTGAAACTGATATGAGTTGAATCAAACCTATCCCTTCATTTATTTTATGGGTATCTTAAAACAAACCATTGAAAATAATACATACATAAAGGCACAAAGTTTAGACCACTTGATCCCCCATATATATAGAGGCATCAACTTGCCTTTCACAAACAAGGACTAAAAATATTAAACCTACCGTAAGTCCCCTTATACCGGATGTAGCCACCTACAGGAACCTACAATATCCCACCCACTATAGGCAAGTTGGACGAAACATTCCAACTCTGCACCGTGACCCTACCAAGACCGAGGAAACATCGCCGAAAAACCTCCAGCATTACCCCTTACACCCCCCGAAGCTTATGCATCTCCACACACCGTCCCCACCTTAACCCCCCTCCACCCAGCCCCCCACCGCCCTCGCCCCCTCGTCTTACTCACAGCATGCACACCCTCATTCATGCGCTCATTCATTCACTTACCTACTCTCACCCTAAACTCTAAACACAGACCCCACCCTCGACCAGCCCCTTCTGGACCTCACCCCTCCCCCCCATCAAAGACCCTACTGTGAGGTACCTGTATCCCTCGGAAAATGCCCTACACCAATTCCCTGCATATACTACTTGATTTCTACACCTCGTTCTATAAAATACCGTCGCCAATGCCCTGATGCGTGTGGTGCCCCTTTCTTCTCTCATACCCCACGATACATGTATGAAGTCCAACACTAGATATGACACTGCTATGCATACGTCCTCTGAGTATGCCTCCACATCCAAACTTAAAGCCCGGAGCGTCGACCGGCCTCCCGCCCCCACCCCCCACAAAACCCCACTGAACCAAGCCCATGATACGCTGTATCTAGTATGCTACATCTAGGACACAAGCCTTCCCTCACTATACCCATGAGGAATCATTGCACCCGTGACTCTAAAATTCCCTGCATGAAACGATACCCTGTTTCTCTAACTCTTGGTGGAAGCTTAAGCCTTTTCAACCAATACCACGTAGCCTTCCAATTAAACATGGGATAAACCTCTGTACCCTGCACTACTCCCTCACCCCCCCATCTAGCCTACTCACCTTCACCTTCCCTGGCTCCTTCACTCCCAAGAGAAACCTCGATAGAGCCTCGCATATCAGTAAATTCTTTCCTCCCCTCCATCGTCGAACCTCCCTCATAACCTGCCCCACCCTCCTACCCCCCTTCCCACCTGCTGCAAGGTATTCCTGCTTCACAAATATGCTTCTAAGCCTATTCTGCAGGGGTATCAACCCCAAACCTCCCCATCTCACCTTGGGCATGACGACCTCCTTGCCTAACCAGTGTCTCCCGTAGCCCCATATGTACTGAAACACCCGCCTCTGCAATCTCCTAATGTCTCCCTCGAGGAGAGGATACATAGCAGCCACAAACCATAATTTACTGCATATTAGGACATTGACAACTATTGCCCACTGCAACAAAGTGACCTCCCCCGCCCTCCATCCCCCTATACGACCAAGCGCTTTATCCACCACTGCTGATGAATTCAACTCCCTCGCTAGTTGGGAGTCATGGCTAAATACCACCCCACCGATTTTTAACCTATTGACACATGTCCACCCACACCTCTGCCCCAACGCTCCCCCCACCCATGAACCTATCTCCAACAGTTTAGATTTTTCCCTATTGACCCGCATGCCTGAAGCTTCCCCAAAGACATCCACTATTCTATTCACGTTAACTAATCCCTCCATACCTCCCACCATGATGGTCATATCGTCGACATAACCCACTATCCCAGGCCCCCCACCTGAATCCTCATCATAATCCCACACCCCTACTTTAATCAATCTATAGAAGAGGTTCTGATGACAATCAAACAATATCTGCGACAGGGGTGTCCCCTGTCGCAAACCACAGTCGATTCCCACCAAGTCCCCCACCCTCCCATTCACCTGCACTCTCACCTGAGCTTTTTCATAAAGATTTCATACCCACCCCACTATCTCATCCCCAAACCCCTGCCTCATTAAGATACCTATCAACATTTCCCTATCTACTCTGGCATATGCAGTTTCCCAGTCCAGACCTATTTTCCACAAAGTCCTTTACCCTTCTGTGCCCTGCCCTCATACTACGGCTGGGCACACCATACTGCCCACTATCCAAGAACCTTTTTCATATGGTTTGCCAGAATTTTCACATAAATCTTATAATCAGAACATAACGTTATAGTCCTGTATCCAGTCAAACTATCATTATCCCTCCCACTACTCCCGTCCGCTGTTCCTCCTCCAAATAACCCCTATCTTTCATTTGATTGACGACTCTTAGGAGAACCACCTTTAATACCTCCCATTGCATCACATAAAAGTCCCCCGGCAAACCATCAATCCCTGGCACTTTCCCCAACTGCAACCCCTGCACTGCTTGCCACACCTCCTCTACAGTAATACTCCCACCTATCATAGCCCTGTTAGCCTCGCTGAGATTCTCCTTGACCCCTCTAAAATTATCCTATGAGCATCTTCCGTCCCATCTACCTTCCGAAATTTCTGACAAAACCAATGCCCCGTATAACCACTCATTCCTTCGGTGGTTCTCTAAACCTGCCCCTGTCTTTCTCCCCTAGATCCTCCCCAACCTTCAACGATGGTATCGTCATTCCTGTTTTACGTTTCTGAAACCTACGCAAGACCGTCTCGGAGGGCCTGTCGCCCCATAAAACCTCCTCCGACCCACTGCGGACTCTGAGCGCCTGGAACCTTTCGTTCTGTATATCCCGTAACCTCTCCCATAGGAGCGCAATTTCCTCTTGATGAGACCCACCTCCGCCCCCCTCATAACACGCTTGTAACTGACCTTCCAAGTACCAATGCAATCCATACCTATACCCCACCTCAGCTACACCCTCATGTTTGTAATACTCCCTCACTGCCATCTTAGCAGTTATGTTCCACCAGTGCACCATGTCATTGATCCCCTGCAAAATTCTCCCTATCCCCATCCCTCCTTAACAGCCTGACATTTAATTTCCAGTAACTTGGATAAATCCTAACTGCTCCAACTCACCCCCACTCAGCAACAACACCCCTATGGTCAGAGAACCCCACATCCAAACAATTCATGGTACCCACCTCGATCCTTTTCGACACGTATATGCGATCTAAACATGCCGCATACCCTCTCCTTATGAACGTGTGTTCCACAACCAATCTCTGCCCCCGACGACATCCGTCACACCTGCAGCGCCCAGCACATCACGTAACACACCCAACACACAACCCGATCCTTGTTGTTCCACGTCCATTCGCCGTATTACACAGTTCCAGTCCCCCACCACAACAGTGACTTCCGGAAGTCCTCATAAAACAAAAACTAAAGCATCTCACACAAATCCCTCCTTCACACCACGGGCATTGACCGCGGGCATATAAACCCCAATAAAAAACCTGTATATCCCCCCACTCACCCTCCACTCTGACTATCCTCCCCCCCCTCCTCCCAGGTCCTCACACGAAAAGGGCTGGTCTCATGGATGCCTACCAAAACCCCTCCCTTGAAGTTCTCAGAAATAAAAATACCCAACTGCTGCACATGTGTCTTATTCATCAACTTGTTCATATTATATACAATTTTCAACATTATCTATAATATTAACATAACGGTTCCCCAGCTTTAGTTTTGCCATACATTTTTGAGCAGCTTGACACTGCTAGACATGATGTGTTATAAAGATGTTTTGCAGTAAGTCTGTTAAGGGTGAATCCATTTCTGTCATTTAGTTGCGGGAATGGTGTGTCCTGCCAGCCCGTCAGTGTGTCAGCTAATATATATCCGAACACATATTAATCTAGAATAGTTTCTTTTGTAAGAAGTCCATTGCACATATCGCTATGTCTGTAAGAGAATACTACATTATAGAGCGAAACACTTCAGTAATGGGTGTGTCAATGCTACGAACATATCAGTCATAAGAACATAAGAATGGTGGAACACTGCCGCAGGCCTACTGGCCCATACAATGCAGGTCCTGGTAGGTATAAGGACACAAGTGCAACTAATGTGACATTTTATTATGGCAACGTTTCACTCTCCAGGAGCTTTGTCAAGCTGTTAAAAACAATTCATGGACAAGGAGGGTATACTATATAGGTAAGGAATGAGGTGCAAAGCATATATTCGTTGTAGGTAGTAGTAGTAGTAGTACTTGTGGTAGTAGTAATAGTACTTGTAGTAGTAGTAGTACTTGCGGTAGTAGTAATAGTACTTGTGGTAGTAGTAATAGTACTTGAGGTAGTAGTAGTACTTGTGGTAGTAGTAGTATCAGTAATAGTAGTTGTAGTACTTGTGGTGGTGGTAGTAGTAGTAGTAGTAGTAGTAGTAGTAGTAGTATTGGTAGCAGTAGTATTAGTAGTAGCAGTGGTAGCAGCTATGTGATGGCGGGGTTTATTGCTCTGAGGAGAATTCATGTTAATACTTGAGAGACGAAGCTGCCTTTATTGTGTTTAATTGTGTTAGAAATAGCGATTAATGATGATTCAAGGTATTTAAGTCTACGGAAATTGGCTTCTTTAATCACTAGGCTGGCGTCCTTGAATTTATATCAAGTGATTGGCGGAATTCCGGTGTTGTGTGGAGGCATTACCTCCGTACAATAAATTCAAGGACGCCAGCCTAGTGATTAAAGAACCCAATTTCCGTAGACGTAAATACCTTGAATCATCATTAATCGCTATTTCTAACACAATTAAAAAAAATAAAGGCAGCTTCATCATCTCTGAGGTATTAGCAAAAATTCTCCTCAAAGCCATCACATAGCTGCTACCACTACTGCTACTACTACTACTACTACTACTACTACTACTACTACTACTACTACTACTCTACTACTACTACTACTACTACTACTACTACTACCACAAGTATTACAACTATTACTACTACCACAAGTACTACAACTATTACTACTACCACAAGTACTACTACCACAAGTACTACTACTACCACTACTACCACCTACAACGATTATATTATGCTTTGCCACAGGTCAGACACTAGGTGTTAACACGCCTCCAGAGAATCTATTGTTTCGTTCTGGCACTCGGGCTGTGGCATGAGTGCCAGGAATGGCTCAATTGGAGTTGAAAGTGTCACCGCGCCCCTTTGTCATAGGGCTGCCTCCGCCACAGGGCTGTAAACGGTACTCCACTTGACATGAATGCCCACCGTGCCCCCACCATAGGGCTGTAACTTGTACCAACTGTGACACTCCTTCGGGAGCCACTGCCCGGGCCAGGACGGGTCCTGGCCCGGGTCTTTCCACCTCACTCTGTGCATATATATACCCTCTGTGTCCCTGTATTGTTTACAACGGCTTGACAAACCTCTTGGAGAGCGAAAAGTGCTGCCACAAAATGTCACTTTAGTTGCACCTGTGTCCTTTTATCTAACATATTGTCGGTAATTCTACCAACATTATTACAAGTCGATGATCCGATTTATAACCCAGGAAGACTGCTTTCACCACTATGTCAGGTTTTATATCTATCAGATGGATGAAGATTAAGATGGCTATCACTTGTAAGGCACCAGTCAAAAATATTTGAATCCCAAAGAATGGGATGAAACAAAACTGTGTATATACATTATACAATGAGAGATACACATTTTTATATATATATATTTTATTTAAAAACATATACAATTTTTTCATACAACTGGAAATATACATCTCAAAAGACTCTATAATTAATATCTAAAAAAATACCGATGCCATTAAAAGGAGAAAAAGATACAGTCACCAGCCACCAAAAGTAAGTATATAAGGTGCTGTCCTAGAACTATTGATACTTAAACAGCGCATAAATAATACACACGAAAGAAAAACCCCTATCGCATAAGTAAATCCTTCAAACAAATAGGAAAAACTTTATGCTTACATATACATAAGATAAACCTAACAAGGTTTAATGGCCCCCAAGAAACCAAGACTTTCGGTATGATACAAATTCATACCCCCGCCCCAACAAGCTACTACCATGCCGGTGCACATCTTTTAGAAACTGATGCAACAATTGCCTACATCTCCACGTACAAGTGCACATTTCATATCATTACATTTAACACAGTTCAAGAAACTACCTAGTGATGTACATAATATAGCCACTAAACTCCAACCTCCAAACCTATACACTACCTATAACTTACATGTTGACTTGAAATTCAATAACCCATGATAGTCCATAATATACATTAAAACAATACATATCAGTTACCTCCTTGTTATCGTGAGGACACATAACTAACACCTTTAAATCTACACCCAGGACATACATATACAGTCGTGCACAAGAAAATATACCAAAACATAATAACTAAAAAATCTCATATAGCGATAATCCTGATACAATACAATGCACATTCATCCTTGACAAAATTTTATATCAATAAACACAATGTGGGAAAACAGAAAAACTGGGTAAACTACGACGGGTTTACCCTTTTGGTCAAAAGGTACACGACTTACAGGATGCAGAAATCAATAAACCAAAAACAAGAAACATCTTCAAATGCATCAGTAGCCACACCACAAGGCTATCACACAAAACAACAGTAGAGGAAAAACACAGGAACACACAGGAACTAACATTGCCATAATACAGCACTCTAAGAAGCATGATGAATTATATGTTCCCAGGTAATTCATGGGACACAATATTCATCTATAAAGTGTGGAACGTCAAAAAAAAAAAAACCTACCTAACAAAAATGAAACCCAAGGAGTCATATAAAAAAATGTAATCCAGACAAAACCCCAGGACCTTGAGGTAGGGCAGACACCCATCGTAATACCCCTGACACCCAGGCTGAACCCCTCCCCCATCGTATGAGTCATCAGCCACACCTTGCACCCATACCCTGTCAAAACAACACTGGGACCCCGGGTAACCCCCAACCCCGCAAACGCCCTCACTACCGCCACCCACCTCCCCTTCCCTACACATGCACTCCACCTGACAACTTTCACACCCCAACCCCATCCCCCTTAGACTAACCCCTCCAAACCCACACAAAACTAACCTAGTAATGTTCCCATCGATAACCGCTTATACCCCTCAGAGAAACCTCCATCCCACACCATACCATACAACTCCTGATTCCGACACTTAGTTCTGTAAAACCGAGCCGCTAGGGCCCGGATCCGCACCTCACTTCTCACATCCCTCATCCCCCATGACACGTAAATGTAATCTGAAACCAAATACATAACCACACGCCGCACATCCTCTGGACATCCCACCACATCTAAACACAAAAACTGCAGAACCGATAAACCAACACCCCGACCCCCCGAATTACCCCAGTAAACCATTCCCTCACCCTCCCCAAACCCTTGCAAAAATACACAATGTGAAAAGCCGTGTCTGGCATTCCACATTGCGTACAAAACCCATCCCTTTCAAAATCCATCACGAAAAGCTGCGCCCTATAAGCTAGAATGGCATGAAGAAAACGATACCCTGTTTACCACACTCTGGGAGGCAACTTCAGACGTCTGAACCAGTACCACGTAACATTCCAGTTATACCTCGTATAGACCTCCTCCCCTAGTACCCCCACGTCCCCCGTTCCAATCCTATCCAATTTCCCAACTTTCACCCGTCCAGGATCCGGGACCACCAGGAGATGCCTCAGAATCGCCTCACACACCGCCAGGTCCCGGCCCTGCCACCACTGCCTTACCTCCCTCATTACTCTATCTACCCTTGCCCCCTGATACCCACCCCTCGCTATGAATTCCTGCCTAACGTATAACCCCATCAATCGCCTATGCAAAGGTATCAGACCCATACCTCCCTTCGCAACCTTAGTCATTACCACCTCCTTTCTTAACCAATGCCTCTCGAAACCCCAAATAATTTGCAAAACCCTTTCCTGCAAGCGCTGAATGTCCCTTTCCAGGAGAGGATATACGGCGACGACATACCAAAGCTTACTATGCACCAAAGAATTGATAACAATCGTCCTTTGCAAGAGGGTTACCTCGCCCAGCCTCCATCCCGCCAACCTACCTAAAGCCGCGTCAACCACCACAGAGGAATTAATCTCATGCGCCACACTCGCCACATTACTAAAAGTCACCCCGCATATTTTTAATCTATCTACTGTTGCCCATCTGAACCTCTGTCCCAACAATACCCCCCCCCCCACCCACATTCCTACCTCTAACTACTTTGATTTCACCCTATTTGCCCGCATACCTGTTGCCAGCCCAAAAACCTCCATGATTCTGTTGACATTCCCCAATCCCTCCTTGCTTCCCACTAAAATGGTGGTGTCATCCATGTAACCAATAATCTCCGCTCCTCCTAGCACACAACTTTCCTCCCTGACTCCCTCCAACACCAGCCTGTAAAAGGGATCCTGCAAACATGCAAACAGAAGCTGCGATAAAGGGCACCCCTGACGCAACCCCTGCCCCATGCTCACCACGGACCCCACCCTCCTATTCACCTGTACTCTTACTCAAGCCCCTGCATACAAAGTGCACAACCATCCCACTACCTCCTCCCCAAACCCCTGTCGCAACAGTATACCCTTTAAAATACCCCTATATACACTGTCGTAGGCTGTTTCCCAATCCATCCCCACGACACCCCCTGCCTCCCTACCCTCAATGAAACGTTTAATCCTGTGATGCCTCTCCCTCATACTGCACCCCTAGACCCCATACTGTCCACCCTCCAATAACTTCCCCAAAACCCTCTTTATGCGGTTTACTAAAACACATGCAAAAATTTTATAATCAGCACATAATAATGTAATTGGCCTGTATG
This sequence comes from Cherax destructor, assembly GCA_009830355.1. Taxonomy (NCBI): domain Eukaryota; kingdom Metazoa; phylum Arthropoda; class Malacostraca; order Decapoda; family Parastacidae; genus Cherax; species Cherax destructor. Next base: position 20,561 of record WNWK01011144.1, on the reverse strand, counting down.
CCCCAAGGGTCCCGCAGCCACGTCCCTTTGGCAATAAAACCACGATCCCCATATCTAGCTCCCCACCCATCCTACCTTGCAACTTCATATCATTAAATACCCTGACCAACACCTGTCGTAAAACCTCCCAATGAGCCACACAAAAGTCTCTCGAAATCCCATCGAGACCCAGCACTTTCCCCAATTTTTGGCCCCTTATGGCCTGCCATACCTCCTCTTCAGTAATACACCCTTCCTAGTCTCGAAGGGATACCCTCCAAGACTATCCCACTCGCATATCCATCACCTTCCCTCCATCCCAATTTGTATTCAAACCATTTATCAGTGTAGCAACTCATAGTATCTGTGGTGCGAAGTACCTACCCACGGCGATACCCTCCCAAATCCTCGTCAACCACTAGAGACATAACCATCATCCCCTTTCTCCGGGCTTGAAACTTACGCCGAGGGTTTATCCCCCATAATACCTTCTCTAAACCCCCTCGCACCCACAGAGTGTGAAATCCTTCATTTTGTATGTCCCTCAGTTGCATCTGAAGATTTTCAATCTCTGCATACGGATATCTCCCTGTTCCCCCATAGCACTCCTTTAGTTGCTCCTCAAGGTACCTCTGCATATCCAAACGAAACTGTGCCTCCTCCCCACCCACCCTTTTGTAGAATTCCCTGATGGCCACTTTCGCTCTCACGTTCCACCAATCCACAACGTCGCCAATCCCCCGGCCCCCATCCCAGAACCTCCCCCACCATTCCGCAAAAATCTCCCAATGATCCGGCCCTTGCAACAAACACACATTCAACTTCCAGTAGCTGGGGTAAATCCTCACTGCTCCCTCCCACCCTAACTCAGCCAAAATGCCCCTGAGATCTGAGTAACCCAGATCCTCACAAGTTACAGCACCGACCTGAACTGCACCCGATACATAAACGCGGTCCATCCTTGCCGCATAACCCCGTTTAATATAAGTGTGTTCCACCTGCCACCCACCACCCCTGACTACATTCTCCACCCCGACCGCCTGCAACACCTCCCTTAAGACCCTCAACATGCAACCCGCCCCCCCTGGGTTCCACATCCTTCCCTCTGATCATGCAATTCCAATCACCCGCGATGACGGTGCCTAAAGGGAGACCTCGCAAAGCATAAACTAAAACATCGTGAACAAACTCTTCCTTGACCCGACGATTGTTAGTCGCCGACATATAAACCCCAATAAAACACACCTGTATGTCACCCCACTCCCCCTCTACCCTAACAATCCTTTCCCCTCCTCCCTAATCCCACGCTTTCAACCTGAAAGGGCTGGTCTCACTGATCCCCAAACAACCCCACCCTTGAGAATTTCAGAACTCCCCGTATAACATGTATAACATTTCAATCGTAAATCCCTTCCACACCTGAAATTATGCTCCTGAAAGAAGCATACGTCAACATTCATGCATCTGAGTGTTACCTCTACCCATCTCCTCTTTACCTCCATTTGGAAGTCTTTAACATTCATGTTGAAACACTTGAAAACGTCAATGGGTGTTTACCATTACGTTGTACTGGCCCTGACACACCTGTCCTCGACGTTCCACTAATTCTACGACAACCCTTTCCCCCTACCCCACTATTCTTCCCCTGTGGTGCAACCTTCCTACCCTTGGCCACATCCGCCAAGACCATTTTACATGACCTTTGGCCTGGGGTTATCACATCATCCTCAGCGGTTCCGCTGGGCCTTTTGCGGGATACTTAAACCACTTCAATTTCCTTTCACTATCCTCCCTAAGCACTACCACCTCCACTGTAACCACAGACCCTCGGTCAGCAAAGTCCACTCCACTACTGTCCACACACACACTGAACGCACCATCTCAGGTGATTCCACAGTCGTGCTTAATAACCCGTTCGGCAGTGGGCTCTCAAGAATCCTCTGGAGCTCCTCAAAACTGGGGACTGATAATTCAGACTCCACCACCGCCTTCACATCACCCGAGACATCCCGGCCTTCTCCTCCGCCACCTCAACAGCTGCACTCCAACTGCCAGTGACGGTTGCATCAGCTGATGCCACTTGAGTTACAGGTTCCTCACTCACGACTGTCTCATCACGAACATCATCACCTTCCCGGTTGTGCTGCCGCTCCCTACATTATTCACACATCGCTGCCACATGACCCAGGGCACCACAGAGACGGCACATCCTTAGCTGCCAAGAATAAGTTACATACACCTGTGTATGAAAGGCCTCCATCCTAAAGTATGATGGAATCTGCCACCTCAGGGTCATTTTGAGGGAGTAAGACCCCTCCGGCATACCTGCGTAAATTCCCTAGGCTCATTGTCCTACGGTGGCTGCATGACTGACCCGTACTGACTGAAGATTCGCCTGACATCCTCTTCATCTGCCTCAAACGGAATGTTCCTTATTCGAATCCAAGAATAATATGCTGATACATAATGCAGACGTACCTACAGCCTTGTGTTGATAATGATGCTCTTTTCCTGGAACTTATCCACAGTTTCCTTGTATGCGCTGGTGGAGGCGAACTTTATGAAGATCCTGGCGGCCCCATTCAGGGAAATCCCACATAAAGCTTCATTTGGGATCCCATATGTATCCCTTATAATCAAAGGCAGGAGAACGTCGGCATTGTCGGGGTACACAGCTCCCTGAATCAAGTCTATGCAGTGTTCACACGTCGCCAGTAACCTTCTGCCATGTTGGTGAAAACAAAATTTGGGCTATCACTTATACGGCACCAGTCAAAAATATTTGAATCCCAAAGAATGGGAAGAAACAAAACTGTATATACATTATACACTGAGAGATACACATTACATACCTGTCAGTGTAGATGCCATGTTTTTCAAATATTCTCAAATTATTTGTTGTACTGCTGTGATTTAAGTTCTGCTTTAATAAGGAGACTTTATAAATATTAAATTTCCATATCTATATTGACCTAAAGGTAAATATGAAGCTCTGCACGAGATAAATCAATTATAATACAAATTACATTGTCCTAGGCATTCCAAGTATTTGTTCCATTCTCTCTCTCATTGTTAATGTCTCTACCACTCAACAGATGGCGCTTGGAACATCATAAACTGTAGGCAACTAACAGATTATTTGATAGTTTATCGTCGCAATGAAAATGTCTTGTTTGCTCTTCGCCAGAGTTTAGGCGGAGAGGCAGTCCAGGTGAGTGGTCAGTCAGTGGTCAACTTACGTCTGAAGCTGAACTAGAATTGTTTGGTGTTGTGCAGTAAACTGTCTTCATAATAGCGGTGGGTTTCTTTTATTATTCTACTTGTTCTGACGTTGAGAAGCTGAAGTGATTTGAGTTTGATGTTGAAGCATTACTGTAGCTGTAGGACGATTGTGAACTTTAACTACAACGAATTATAGAACTTATTTTTTCTTGTAGGTGGAGGCGGGGGAAGAAATTACTTAGAAAGTTTTTAGGATGTTAGCGTTATAATACCTTTTTTTAATGTAACTGAATAAAGATTGACGTGGAAGTTTAAATTAGTGGAGGTAAATTTTCATTAATTGCTTTCCATTTCATGATCAGGACTGAATGACCCTTGCGGGTTTAGCTCTGGATTTATATTATAATCCATTTCATCGCTCCCTAGTTCCCATTACAGGCTTGAAAGGTAAACAGCCATGTGATACTAGTTTTTCTTGCTTGACCTTTACCTAGCTGCACTACTTCCTGCATTCCATTCCCCAGACTTTCATACACACAATGGTAATATTCCTTAACTTGCTTAGACCGGAATTTTTATTTGGCAGATGAACAAAGCAGTCAGTTTATTGGTGGTGATTATAGCTGTAATGGCTGCCTGCACCACTGCACACGTCTGGAAACAAACACTGGCTGAGGAAAACCTAAAACCAGAAAATGGAGATAAAATGGCTAATGTAACCAGCGGGAATACCACAGCCAATGAGACAGAGACGGCTGATGTTAATAACACTACTAACACTACTGAATATAGCGGAAATAAAACAATAGTACCTGATCTTCCACGTACATTCCCCTTTCCTCCAATCCCTTTATTAAGGTAACTTAATTAAAAACTTTAATTGGCATTTTATATATAATGTCAAACTTTAAAAAATAACATTTATTTAAACTTCTCAGGCATAATGTGGCCTTCAGTGTGAGGAAAGCTTATAACCTTCACGCAGTCTCGCGCCTCAGGTTCCAGGTCAGTACTAAGTACTATTATAGTAAGCTTAGCATGAACTGTACTCTAAATGCCTCCAATAAGTTTTATATAGTTAATGCGGTGTAATCCAAGACTCTGCTTGGAGATCTCTCTTCCTCTAAGCTAGGAAAAATATTTGTATGGGGCTAATGCGGAAGATTTTAGACTGTATGGAGTCTACAAAATGATTACTTTAATACTTGCAAGTTTACTTTTTTAAATGTTTGATTAGTTTGATTTCTTAAGCTAGGGAAAATTAAGATTGCCTTTACTTCATCCTTAATCATTAAAAGTTTAAATTTTAAACTGTTTTCTTAATTTCTCGTCCATGCCTGGAACTATTAATTTCTAGCACTGACTTTCCCAGGTTCTTAACATTGTGTAGCTAAATTTTTCTTAGACAGGCTGACGGTAGGTGAATTTAAATAAAAATTTTAGGATTTACGTTTGGATAATTTTCTTTGGCTAGAATAAAACGGGTGCTTAGCATGACCATTTAAATTTTTTTGAAATTAGTACTATTAAAAGTACAGCAGCATTTTGACAAATTTTTAAATTTAAATATTTAAAGTACAGCTAATGCTGACAATAAAAAAACTGTACCTTAAGGCTTATTAAAAATAACTTTCTTCTGTTTATATAGTTTAAGCTTGTGGTCACTGACCTAAGCGATGAAGTATTTAGTCTCCTAAATCTAAGTATTTAGTTCTGCACTTGCAGGAGGTAGTGAGCAACGTAGGAGGCGGCTGGAACCACGCCGCTGATGAATTTGTTGCTCAGTACAATGGTGGTTATTACTTCAGCTTCCACGCAGTTGGTGCCAGGAACAGCGACTTCACGTAAGTACATTAGAGACCATTGATGCACTTCCAAGGCTTTTACTGTTTTTTCACCCTATTTACGCACCCAGCGCCCACTACAGGCTTTCAATGGACATTGAAACTCCATTGTAGTGAGAATCCTAACCTGCCGCTGCACTCAGTATAGTACTTGGCTAAACTGAAGTATGCAATCACTTCAGATGAAGTGGGGGGGAAGTACTCTGAAAATTTAAAGCTCTGCTTACCCAGAGCTTCGCTCTCAATGAGGTGCTTCTGTCAAGAGGAATATATAGGCATATAGAGGTGATGGGCAGTTAATAAATTAAATTAAGAGTAAGAAAAGCTGAAAGACTGAGACTAAAGTAGCAAGGGATTCGAAGGTTAACCCAAAGTTTTTCGGGTTTATAGAAAGATTAATGGAAAGATGGGCCCACTCAAGTCACATCACTGACTGCTAAGAAAATGTGAAATTTTTTACTTTTTTCTTTTTTTTATTCACGAAGGTACTAGCGAAAATCTAGATATCTAGAACAGGACTAATAAATTGCACGATTAGGTTAACTAGTGACAGTCCTCAGACAAATAAAAAAATTAACCTAACAAACTCCCACCCATTTGGAAAATAGCAAATGCAATTCTTATTTAAAAGACAAGTCCTTACCTTCAAACTATTGAACAAAGCCTTTCCTCCATGGGCAAAATTGCGGACTCCATAATTGCAGAGGCAGTGTATATGGACTTGGGTTTTCTGATACTTCCACTATAATGGAAAATTAAGGCACACTGAAGAGAATTTTCTTTTCTGGGTGGTGGGGGTTGAGATAGGCAGCAGAATTTGCATAAATGGGGAGGAATCAGTGGGCAATAGTAAAGTGGTGGTCCACAGGAATCATTGCTTCAAAATTGATAGATTAAGGAATAAATAACACTACCAAAGTTGGTACACCCAAATAAGTCTATTAATTAAATCTTAATATTTTGGCTAGCAGTATTCTAAAACAGTGCATAAGTGTTTGCAATGAAGCGAACAGTCTTTGGCTTCAGTTAGGCCTCTTTTAAATTATGCTTCAGTTTTGGTCACTATTACATAATGGATATACATGAATTGTAAGACTGTCAAAGAATGACATTTGATCCCATGTATCAGAAATCTTCGCTATAAATACTGAAGGCCCTGAATCTACACTAGAAAAATGTAGAATTAGGGTAATTTCATTGAGATATATAAATGGGAAAACTAGAATAAAGGGAATGTAAATGTCTAGGAAAGGCTAAGCAATAGTCTAGTTGAAAAAATTCACATTCACGAAGAATATAAGAAAACACTATTTTGGTAAGTTGTGGAAGAGTGGAACAAACTCCAGAGTCATAAAGCTAAGACGTAGTTTTAAAAATAGCTTTGATAAGTGGGGGTGGGAAAGTTAAGCCAGGAGGCGACTTGGACCTCCCTCGCATCACCAGAGTTTTGTCAAATCTATTAAATCCTGGATATAACTACAGGCATTTTAGTACAGGTAAATTTAAACACTTTGCCACACTTAACGTTCATTTACAGCGGGTAATTTTTCAAAGCTCAACTTTGAAGCAACTTAAGCTTTATAAATTTAAGTAATCTGCCTGTGTGCAAATTCTCAACATTACACAGGGAGTAATGCCAAGATTTCAAATATTCACTTGAAGAGACTTTAGCTAGTTCGTCACGGCCTCGCTGGAGAGATTAATCTGAAAACTTGCATTTGTAGTCAGTGCTCATGCTAACCTTCCAATGGTGTTAACATTTCGTAATCTTTTTGTAGGCAGTGGCTAATGCGTCGGTCAAACTTTCTCGCCACCCATACCATAGTTTCCCAAAGCATTGGCTTAAAGCAGTTAGTATAAAGCTATACTAGTTTTGAATCAGACCACTTTTCCAGATTAAGTGGTGGCTACGGAAAGTATTAGCTGAGGGGGGTGGGGCTAGGGTAGTTTACTCCCTTTAGAGATGAAAGGTGCAAGTGTATGGGAGGGGTAGTACTCTTTAGAAAGTTGAGGGGGGGGGGAATAGTGTAAGAGGGGCTTGTCATTAAGCTTAGCATTCTTGAGACTAGCTTTAGTATGTTGTGTAGTATTTGATATGGCAGATATCAAATACTCTACGTTAAACTGTAGGTATTGGCGCAGAATCTCCTGACTTAGTCACTTAAAGGCAAAATGCATGAACCTCCACACTGTTCTTGGTAAGTGAGCTGGAAAAAAATCAGCTCCCCCCCCCCCCCCTTCTAGTTTTGCCTAACCTTTTAGGTTTTCCCGATGCAGTACCTATCTAAAAGAATTCTATTTAGTTCGGCAAATACCTTTCACTTATCTTAAATTTACTGAACTGACGCTACAAAGTTTCGTACTGAAAAATAGTACTGCACATATTAAAGGATTGATTAGTCTCATTAAGGTTACTTTCAGATACTGAAACCTTGCTAAGGTTGAATTTAAGAGCACATGAAAGTAAATACAGGTAAGAGCCTGATAATTAATCTAGATAGACTAAAGGTAATATGAAGTATACGAAAAGACTAGTAGTCCCTAAAATTCAAAAGGTGGATTATGCAGAGGCATCGGTAGGACTTAATTGTCAAGGCCAAAAAAAAAAGAAATGGGTACCAAAGTAGTTACCAGCACTACCATGGGTGTAAAGTTTTAAATAAGCAGCGAGGAGCCTGAAGTCGGGTTTATATTTGACAAAATTTTTCATGTGGCTATTAAAAAAACAAGCAAAACACTACTTGTGTATACTAATTACTGTGCCGATCTCTAAATAGGCTGATTTGTTTAAATAGTTTTTTCTTGTAGAAATTATTTAAGTATCTGGAACGTATGGCACTTCCACTATGGGAACCCTGCAAACCTGTGACTTACTCAGCACAAACATCAGCAAACTTGTTGGTTAGGCCTTGCCACAACCATGGTTTACTGTAGCACCTGCTTTGTTTGGTACTCTAGGCAGATTACATCCTCAGACCGAACCTAATTACCCCCAATCTCTCACCTATCCCATCTCATCTTTTTTTCCATTTCCTCTTCCTCAACCCTTATTTCTTTCCCATTTTTACCCTGTGAGCTTCTCTCTACAGGCATTCTAGTTCCTAGGTAGGGGGAAGGGTATCGTGGTCCATCCCATTCCGTTGAGGTCCTTGGCGGTGGTGTAGTTTGCCGTGGAATCTGGATCTCCTGGGAATGTCCCGATCCCTCCCCGGTCTCCTGGGGGTGGCCTTGGGTATCTTTTGGGCGACAGGTGTATCTCTGGAGGCAACCTTTCGGATTCTGGTGGTGGCCGAAGGCGGTATGCTTTGTAGTGGATATCCGGCCGCCCTTTTGTCCGCTGAGGTGGCTGGGATGTGAGGTTGCTATCCCGGATTGCTGGTTTACTGGCATGAAGGGTAGGGTATGGCACGGGTTCCATGCAGCATCTGCACTACTTGCGGTGTTGAGGTCCTCTTGGGCGCGGAGGGGGATTTATGCCCTTCATTCCTCGGAGCTATTCCTCCACTTTCTTTTTCTTAAAAAGAAAGGTAACCTAACTATGGATGGATGCCCTAATCCGTGAACCTACTACCCCCTGGGGCCCATTCTTGATACTGCACCTAGTTCCGACTCAAACTAGTTAATGAACAACTCTTGAGATACCTCAATACCCCTGTACCTCTTGCTGGTGCCGGTTCATCACCTGCTTCAGGTACCGGGGTTCCGACCGGCCCTTTTGACAAGTCTGACCTTCGCTCTTCTGACCTTTATTCTGGCTTCTCCCTCAACGGTGCGGCAATTTTCGGATTGCTCGCCCGTCATAAGTCAGACCACCACCGGTCCCACATCCAAACGACCAAGACCCTTGCATGACTACTCTACACTTCCTGCTCATTCATCTCCGAAACTACCAGCTCGTCACGCACTCCCTTTAAATACTGTTTCACACTACTCAATGGATAAGTTTTTTTACTCTACGACTGACTGCTGCTAATACTTATCTTTCAGATCATAGTATTAATAAGGCTGCTATGCCATGTTGGTAAAGATTTCATTTGCCGCTCTCAAGAGCGGCACTCTCATCACGGTCCAGAATGTTTGCCAAGCTTGCGATCTCTTACTACCATAGATACTATTCCTATCACTATAGACAAGCATCACACTAGATTCTTGTGGTACTCTCATTTTACCCCACACCATTGTCCAACGGAATTTCCAGACATGTGGTGATGACATTTTGGAGCAGCTTGAGCTCCAAGAACTCCCTATCCTTAAAGTTGACACTTTTGTCCTCCCCGCCAATAAGCGAAGTTTTCCTTGCAATATAGCTCGATTAACATTTGACTGCCGTGAACTTCAACTTTCGGTCTACATTGCAGGTCAACGTTAAAAGTCCGAAAGGTGACCCCTACACCGCAACAGTGTAGAAACTGCTGGCACTTTGGTCATCAAGGAAAATATTTGAAAGTCCATGGCCGAATGCCCAGTCTGTGGTGCAGACGACCATGCCAGTCCTTGTAATCTACCTCTTGCCTCGCCTGTCATGAGGCGCATCCATTGTACTCTCGCCATTGTCAGGTTTTTCGGAATGAACGAGAAATCCGTTCTCAGAGGCAGAGGGCTTCTCATATGCCATGGCAGTCTCATCTACGCCTACAGAATTTTCGCATTAAATGCCGCCCCACTCCTGGGGTCCCGGCTTCCTGTGGTCGCCCCATCCTGTCACCCCTGTCTCTAATCCTTTTTGCTGTTCTTGGTTCCTACCTCAGCATCCCATAATGTCCACTGGCCCTAGTTCACAGCCTAAACCTCAGTGCCTCCCTTCTCAAGTCCGGCAAAAAATCCCCATTGCCGGGTTCTTCGCCTCTGACTAGTTCTGTGACGTGTGGAGGTTCGTCCTCGTTTAATATCATCCCGTGTCTCCTCCCAAGCCCCTTCTAAAGTTTCCTCTTCCATCTCCTCCCCCTCTACTTTAGTACAGTCTATAGTCTCCCCTATGGTTGCTCCTTCCATTTCTAATGTAGTCCCACATTCTGCATCTTTGTCTTCTGAAACACTGGAAGCTATTGGAGAATTTTAGTCTGGAACGTTGATGGACATCGCTCCAACTCTGGTTCCTCTTTTCTGTCTACACACCACCTTCACAGCGTCCCATTCATTCTGATTACAGATATTCCACTGCCTCCACACGTGGACTTTTCTAACCCTAGTCCATAGATGCCTCTAACTTCGACTTGTATCTTTCTCTCCATAAATCATTGCTTATTTGCAGTGGAATATCCGAGGCCTCAGGGGTGAGCTTCAGGTGTTGCTCTTCCAGTTTTTCCGTTGGTTTGCAAGAACCCAAATTACAATCCACTGTTATCAGGCCCTTTTCAGGCTGATTTGTATTCATCAGATCCTTTTTTTTTTTTTCGATGAAACCTTTAACGAAAGTGCTTTTGTACGCAGTGGTGGTCCATACTGTTGGCTGTTCATTCTCTACATTACACTGCAGCCCGTATCCACTTGAATAAGTGGTATACACTGTTCTTTATATATATCCCCTTCGCGAGCATTGTCTATCCCAGAATGTTGATTTTCTGGTTTCTTCCTTACTGCCACCCCTTCTATTACTTGGCGATTTTAACGCCCTTCATTTTCTCTGGGGAGGGTCGCACTGTGACTTCCGTGGCGTTCAGTTGGAGGCATTTCTTGCTTCTCTTACCCTCCATGTTTTAAATACGGGTACTCTTACCCATTTTGATAGTCTAACTCATTCTTTCTCCTGTATATATCTCCATCTGTTCTTCAACTGTCCTTGACTTCACCTGGTCTGTCCTCCCAGACTTGCATGACAGCCATAATTTCCCAGTCATCCTAAAGTCCCCTTTGTATTCTCAACCTTCTCGTAGCCCACACTTGCAATTTGACCAGGCGGCGAAATGGGACCTTTACACACATCTTGCTGCCTTTCATGAGGTTCCTTCCTCGTCCTCCATTGATGAGGTTTTACATCTCTTTTCGTCCTTAGTCTTCACAGCGGCTTCACATTCTATCCCCCAAACCTCGGGCAAGCATCCTCAGAAGTGTGCCTTGGTGGTCTCCTGCTTGTGCTCGGGCAGTGCGTTTGAAACGCGCTGCGTGGGGCATGTACCGGTACAACAGAACCACAGATTCCTTGATTTCAAGCAGGAGAGCTATTGCTCGCCGTGTCATAAGTGATGCTAAACGCACTTGCTGGCGAGATTACGTTTCTACTGTCACTTCGGCTTACTCAATGAGTGCAGTCTGGAAGAAAGTGCAGAAATTGAGTGGTAAATTCTCCCCCGACCCGGCTACTGTTCTTCAGGTTCTGTCTAGCACACCCTCTTTCTGTTGCCAATGAAATTGGTAATAATCAGGTCTGCATTTCAGGGGCTCCATCTATTCCCCTAGTTTCTTTTAAGTCTGGCAGAGAGTTAAAACCCTTAGAATTTTCTCAATCTTTTATGCCTTTTACCCTCCAAGAACTGGAGGAAAAACACTGCTTGCCGATCAGCAACTGGGCAGACTGAATACATATTTGTATGCTACAGCATTTACAACAGTTTGCTCTTACTGTCCTCTTAAGACTCTTAATATTATATGGTCAAGTTCTTCCCCAGCTGGGGAAGTATATTCTCCTTTTTTGCAAACCAGGTACTACGGGACATACCTCCCACTAACGTCCAATCGCTCTTACCAGTGCTGTTTGAAAGGTGATGGAACGTCTAGTTAATAGAAGTTTGATGTGGTATTTAGACTAACAATAGTCTCTCCACTAGTCAATATGGTTCTCGTAAGGACAGTTCTGCCATTGATCCCTTACTGCGCTTAGATACGTATATTCGAAATACCTTTGCTAATAAGCAATCAGTTATCGCCATCTTTTTCGACCTTGAGAAGGTGCTGACTGTCACCTCATTGCAGTTTCCCTCCAGCATGCCATCACCCGTGTTTCTGATTGGGCCACCACTCACGGGTTTAAATTTTCTAATTGCAAAACTCATCCAATTAAGTTTACTAGACGTTCAGTGGTCTTTGATCATCCATTGTACCTATACGGCTCACGTATTCCAGAACCTGAGTCAGGCTTCTCGGCCTCCTGTTTGACCGTCGATTGTCCTGGAAACCTCTTATTACCTCTCAAGGCAACTTGCCACAGCCGGCTCAACCTCTTTAAAACCCTCGCAAGTCTTTCATGGGGGCTGATCGTAGAACTTCCTTCGCCTGCATTCGCTTATGCCTTGGTACATTTCGTTCTTCCCCGGTTGAGAGCTTCTATATAGAAGCGAACATTCCATCCTTATCCGATCGTCGTGATGCACATTGCATTCGCTATTATGCTCGATCTCATGACCTCCGCAATCCTTCCATGTAAAAGATTGTCACAGATCTTAGTAGACGCTCTATTTGTTCGACCCTGCTTACTGTCCCTTTTCTCTTCGTCTACATTCACTCCTGTCTTCCCTTCAGCTACCACCTCTGTTCATGTGACATCTCCCTTTCCCCTACCCCCTTGGAAGTTCCTGCTGTCAGTGTCGTTCTATTCTTCTACCTTGCACGAAAGCCAGACTACCTACGGCGGCTTCTCGCTTTTTTTTTGTCTAGACCACTTCCGTTCTCATGCCCATGCCATCGCAGTGTACTGATGGTTCAAAGTCATCTGACGGCGTCGGATTCGCAGCAGTTTCACGACAGCGTCGTGCGAGGGCATCTATTACCCTCTGCTAGCATATTTACGGCTGAATTATACGCCATTCTTGTGGCACTTATCCGTATTGCATCTATGCCTGTCACCATTTGTGGTAGTTTGACTCCCTTAGTGCTTTACAGGCTATCCGTAAAATTGATAAACCTCTCCCTCTAATTATTCGTATCCAACTTGGCTTAAGCCGTATCTAGCAAGCACAAATAGTTTTTTGTTGGGTCCCTGGTCATGTTTACGTACAGGGCAATGAACAGTTGACACTGCTGCGCGGTCAGCAGTACATGACATTCCAGTTTCCTATTAGTGTTCCTTTTACCGACTGTTGCTCTCATTGCTATCCACTTTCGCACCCGTTGGCAACAACGCTGGTCTGACCTGCTAAATAACACTTCATTATATTAGAGTATAGGTTTCTGGCTTTGTCACCAATGGAGAGACTACACGCCAGTCTTTGCATCGGCCACTTAGTCTTACTCGTGGGTATCTCATGGAGAGGCGCCCTGCCCCTCTGAGCATTCAGGTTCCAGTGTCTGTTCGACATATTCTGTTTTACTGCCCACTATCAACGAGCACGCAGGATTTACCTCCAACGGCGTCTTCGCTCTGCGGTCCTTTCTTTACCTTCCCTTCTTGCTGATGGACCCTCCTTTAATCCTGACTCTCTTATTGACTTTTTGACAGAAACTGACTTACTACACAAACTCTGAAGATTATACCTCTAGCACCTCCCTCAGTCCCTTCTACCTCAATCTCTTGCTACCCTCTATCCTGGCATTATCCACTGCCCTGCTGCACTCCATACCCTACTAATCTTCCGTCTCCCTCTTACAATGCATTCTCCCTGCCGTGCTGTATAACCCTTGTGGTTTAGAGCTTCTTTTGATTATAATAATCCAACTTCAGCCTCGCCACTAAGCTAGACGCTTAGAACATTGCTTTTTTTCAGGGGGAGGAGAACAAAGGTGGTGACCTTAACTTTTTAATCCATCAAAGGATCTAAAACATTTGCCAAGCTACAAATTCATTTTTCTTGCTGCCTCTTCTCAATCTTGTATCCTACGGTGGGCAGATAAGTGGAAGGTTTCTCCATGGCTTGTTAAATTTTAATTACCGGGACCTTGTAGAAAGTTAATTTTTTTTAATTTGGTGTTTAAGTAACCTTATTTTTCCCCATTCATGTGGCATAATATTGAATCACTTGTGGTAGCATAAATTTTTATGCTTTAAAATTCATGATGGTTTGAATAGATGAGCAAGAGTAGACTTCAAATTTTTCCTTCGGTATACTACACTCAAATAGCCTTTCATTTAAGGCTTTAAAGTTAAATTTATTTTACAGACTGGCTCTCATGAAGAATGGCATATATCAAGTTACTGCTTATGGTACAGAGAGAAGCTTCGAGCATGGGTCAAATTCAGTCTTTCTAGAGTTGCATGATGAAGACAGGATCTTCCTAGAGCTTCAGCAAGGCAGCATTTACGAGCATCCTGGTGACGAGGCTTATACCACTTTCACTGGATTCCTTCTCTTTGACTACTAAGCTTTCTTTAGTGTCCAAATTTGAAATTTAACTTATCCAGTTGCAATAAATTTTAACAAGAATGTTTGGTTTTTATTTGTAACAATGGCCAATAACAATGGCTTGAGAATTTTGGAGCAACCCCCTCTCCTGCCTCTTCGAAGAGGGGGGGGGAGGGAAGGTGAAAAGGAGCTCCTTGACTAAGAATTTCTGATCCGAAGAATTGGGCACTTCTATGATCTTACTCTGACTGAACCTAACTAAACCTCCCTCCTTTCCCCACCCCTCCTTCCTTTCCTGTTTGGCCTTTAGGATCTTCCCACTCCTAAATTCTAGGTTTGAAAGGGTGTAGTTTTCTTTAATGTTCCCTTGAGGTCCTTGGCGTTTGCCGTGGAATCTGCCTAGTCTATGAATCTTTTACCCTCTAGAATCAGTGGGGAATGGGGTAGCTTATGTCCTAAAGATGCCTGGTATCTCTGGATGCTGTTCTGGGAGGTAGTGGCTGAATGCATGACTTTTGGCTGGATTTTGACCGCCGCCTTTTGTCCGGTGAGGTGGCTCTTGATAGATTGCTATCCTGGACTGAAAGTTTGCTGGTGTGACAGGGCAAGGGTTCAACACCGCATCTATACTACCAGCAGTACTGAGGGATCTCTTTGAGCATTGAAGGGGATATAAGATTACGTTCATTCCTCCTAGAAGCTACCCTCCATGGAATCTTTTTTTTTGGGGGGGGGGGAGGAGGGAGGGGAACTTACTATAATCACATGCCCATGAAGTTCCTCTGACCCCTTTCTCCCGAGACTCAACCATGCCTAGTTAGACAATTTTTTTCGGACCTAAACCCCTATTGTACCTTCGGGTAAAATTTCATTGCCCGCCTCTGGTACAGTGGTTCTGCCTGACTGTTGAAATGTACTACCACTGCAAGTCTTTGGCTGTTTCTCCCACTAGTGACTTTCAGATCACCTGCCCATCTTGGGAGGGACCACCTCTGGTCCCACACCTAAACCACTGACTGAGTTACAATGGAAAAATTTTCCTCTACAACTGACTTCTCCCACTATCTGGTCAGCATTAGCAAGGTACTAGTATGCAAAGTGGGTCAAAATATTCACATGCTAGTGGTGCATGCAGTCATGGTAAGAAATGCTGGCCAGGTGGTCTTATTAAAGATAATCCAGTCAAAATTCATGAACCTCATTTCTTGCAGAGTACTGTAGGTCTTCCACATGACATTGTTCAGCAATTCAGGACATGATACTGACACTTGGAAAAACTTCAGCTAAAACTCCAATTTTTGTACAGTTACGTACTACATGCCTCTGGGCAGAGACTTTCCCTGTAATATAGTTCACTTAACTTTTGACTGCTGTGAACTTCGGTCTTTTGTATATATTGTGGGACTGTTTAAAAGTATGGCAGTAGATTTTCACCAGCTTTGGCCACCCAGCTCAATATTGCAGGTCCATGGTGGAATTCCCACTGTGGTGCTGCTGACTAATACAGCCTGTGGCCAACATCAGAGAAGCTCTCCTCTCCTACGAGCCCTCCTAAAGTGGGGAAGGTGCCAGAGCTTGCAACCACCTGCAGCTCACAAGACTGCCATTCCCACGCCCCCCCCCCCTCCCTCCTGAGGAGAGACCAGAGGCCTATCTTCTCCCTAAGAGCCACGTGAGGGTGGGGGATGGGGTTGGGCTTGGGAACAGTTGGTCCCGAAGATGACTGGGTACTTGTACATCCTCCCATGAGACATTGGTCTCAAGACAGGGAGCCATGGCTGGGTCACCATCTGGAAAAGACCTGGGCTGGAAGAGTACTAGCTCATCAAGAACAAACATCACTCTTGCCTTTAAGTGATGAGGCTCACCTGCCTTATTCTTGCTGTTAAGTTTTCTTAAAAGAAATTCGGTTCCTCAATTTCTTATGCGATGGCAGTCTCCATGAGACTTTCACGACTCTAGCTAATAGGTGGCTACTTGGCTGAAATACTGCTGACCTGGAGTGTACAAAACTTTCATGGCACAAGTATAAGGCACCTAAATTACTGTGAATGGTTGAAGGCCCTTGATTTGTATTCCCTGGAATGCAGGCGAGAGATTCATGATAATATACACTGAAAATTCATGAGGGATTAGTACCAAACTTGCACACGAAAATCACTATGAAAGCAAGACTCGGCAGGAGATGCTGTATGACTCCTATGGTTTAGTGCTTTTGATTATAATAATCGGCAGGAGATGAAACATTCCCCCAATGAAAAACAGGAGCACCACTAGTACACTGAGAACACTAAGTGTCTGGCTTCCTGGGGAAAGTTTCTTTCGGGTGATGGGTGTATCTCTGGAAGCTGCCTGTAGGATTCGGATGTGGTAGGCATTATACTAACTTTTTTTTTTATTCTGGGGTGGCTCGGTAGATTTGACCTCTTTAAGGGGGGCTCCTTGTCATGGTAAAGAGGCTATCGGTCTGAGGAATTGGACCTCTTGGTCTTCTTCCTCAGACCGAACCTAATTACCCCCCAATCCCCCCTCCCTTTTCCCATCTTCCCCATCCTCCCTTTTCCCTTCTTCCTCATCCCTCCCTTATTTCCTTCCCAGTTTTGCCCTGGGAGCTTCTCTCCTCAGGCATTCTAGTTCCTAGGTAGGGGGAAGGGTATCATAGTCCATCCCATTCCGTTGAGGTCCTTGGCGGTGGTGTAGTTTGCCGTGGAGTCTGGATCGCCTGGGGATGTCCTGATCCCTCTCCGGTCACCCGGGGGGTGGCTTTGGGTATATTTCGGGCGACGGGTGTATCTCTGGAGGCCACCTTTCGGATTCCGGGGGTGGTGGCCGAAGGCGGTATGCTTTGTGGCGGATATCCGGCCGCCCTCTTTTTGTCCGCCGAGGTGGCTCGGTGGATGTGAGGTTGCTTTCCCGGATTGCTGGTTTACTGGCATGAAGGGTAGGGTATGGCACGGGTTCCATGCAGCATCTGCACTACTTGCGGTGTTGAGGTCCTCTTGGGCACGGAGGGGCATTTGCGTTCCCTTTCATTCCTCCTAGGACCTATTCCTCCACGTTCCCCCCCTTTTTTTTTTTTTTATTTTTTTTTTCTTAAAAATAAAAATAAAAGTAACCTAACCATGGCTGACCCAATCCATGAACCAACTACCCCCGGGCCCCTTCCTGATACCGCACCCAATACTGACCCTGCCTCGTTAACGGACAACTCTTTGGACACCTCTCATGCCCCTGTACCTCTTGCTGGTGCCGGTTCGTCACCTGCTTCAGGTACCAGGGACCCGACTGGCCCTTTCGATACGTCTGTCCTTCGCTCTTCTCTGACCTTGATTCCGGCTTCTCCCTCGACGGTGCGGCAATTTTCGAATCGCTCGCCCGTCTCACATCGGACCACCCCCGGTCCCACACCCAAACGACCAAGACCCACACATGACGATTCGACACTTTCTTCTCTTTCATCTCAGAAACGACAAGCTCGTCACGCACTCCCCTTAAACTGTTTCAAACTACTCAATGGACAAAGTTTTTTACTCTTTAACCGACTTCTCCTAATACCTATCTTTCAGACCATAGTATTGGTAAGGCTCTGCTACGCCATGTTGGTCAAAACATCTCATTTCACGCTCTCAAGAGCGGCACTCGCATCATCACGGTCCAGAATGCTGGCCAAGCTCGCGATCTTTCTCTTCTTACAACTATTGATACTACTACTGTTACTATTGACAAGCACCATTCCCTCAATTCTTGTTGTGGTTCTGTCATTTTGCCCCACACCATTGTCCAACGGAATTTCCAGACATGTGGTGATGACATTTTCGAGCAGCTTGAGCTCCAGGAACTCCCTATCCTTAAAGTTGACACTTTTGTCCTCCCAGCCAATAAGCGAAGACGTTATCCTTGCAATATAGCTCGTTTAACGTTTGACTGCCGAGAACTGCCACCTTCGGTCTACATTGCAAAATATTGCAGGTCCATGGCCGAATGCCCAGTCTGTGGTGCTGACGACCATGCCAGTTCTTCTTGTACTCTACCTCCCTCTTGCCTTAACTGTCATGAGGCACATCCTTCATATTCTCGCCGTTGTCAGGTTTACCTGAATGAGCGGGAAATCCGTTGTCTCAAAGAGGCGGAAGGCTTCTCATACGCTATGGCCATCTCTCATCTTCGCCTTCAAGGGAAACTTCCCCGTATTTCCTATTCTCGCATTGCTAAACGTCGCCCCGCTTCTTGAGAACTGTTCCAGGCTGACAGCCGTTAGTTAGTGGTTAACTAACATACAAGACAGCTATCATGGTAAGAACTGAAAGCAGATTCCCTCTTTTAGTCATAATTTCACTATTGATAAGGGATATCTTAGCATACAAAGAGGGGGATGTTTATGAAGCAGTAGTAGAGATGATAATGATAGATGTATAACTAGAGGTATTATTAATCTGAGTACACAGTGTTGTCCAACTCGTTGTAATATATACGTAAATTATTATTATTATTATTATTATTATTGTAGTTGCTGTTATTATTTTTATTATTAGTATTGTAGTTATTATTTTTATTATTAGTATTATTGTAGTTATTATTTTTATTATTATTTACTATAGTACAAATAAAATAGCCATTATTACGAATTCTCTTTAATTTATTTAATTTTCAGTCATTTTTATATCCACTTTGCTCATGTATTCTCTCCTCTCCACCACGAGCCATTATTTGTTTCGCTTATTAAAGAATAATGAGATACGAAGACGATTTTTTTTTTTCGTCTTTCAAGAGCGTGGTGTAAGTGGCGGTGCTGGGGGCGCTGGTGCCCTCTTTGGACGCTGTTCCTATACGCCCTTTCCAACGTCCTAGAGACGATGCTTATTCTGGTAATCGAACATCTTGTTCTAAGACAGCTAAGTCAATGAGAGTGAATGATCTGTAGAACGACCAGTTAATGAATTACAGAATGACCAGTTAATAGATGACAGGCAATTTAAGAAGAAAAGAATGACAAGTTAATGATTTACAGCATGACCAGTTATTAAAGCATAGAGTGACCAGTTAATATATAAAATGACCAGTTAATGAAGAATAGTACCACAAAAGTCATCGTATTCACAACCAAAGTAAACAGGCAATTATTTCTCAAATGATAGTTTAATTTCTGTTTTAATATTTCTTAAGAACCCAAATGTTTAAGATATATAAACTATTTTTTTTTTTGATAACAGTAAAAATTAAATTGGTCATACCGAACATCGATGACTAAGATGAATTAAAAAAAAAACGAACGCAAATTTAAAGAGAAAAATCAAATTTTTTCTTCCAGGGGGCGGTTTCTATTCCAACGTAGACACTGACTGGGACACCAAGCAAGCTTCACATGCTGATAGTCTGGGAGCCTACAGTGCGGGAGCACGTAAGTCCTCCACACACACACACACACACACACACACACACACACACACACACACACACACACACACACACACACACACACACACACACACACACACACACACACACACACACACACACACACACACACACACACACACACACACACACACACACACACACACACACACACACACACACACACACACACACACACACACACACACACACACACACACACACACACACACACACACACACACACACACACACACACACACACACACACACACACACACACACACACACACACACACACACACACACACACACACACACACACACACACACACACACACACACACACACACAGAGACGCAGGCACAGCAGTCACGCGCGTTTTGAGCTCCGCTAAATTGGGTCGTATTGGGTGGTCCTAGGGGTAATCCGAGTGCAACAAACAGGCGTGGGCATAGGCTAAAGTGTCATACTCATTTAAAACCAAAAAGCAGGGAAATACGAGTGATCCCAGAGGAAGAAAGCACAGTAAATAGTGGAAGTGCCAGTGAGGGGAGGCGTTGATAGGCCTAACAGTGGTTGCCACACAGCAGGAAGTCGAGAATTTATCGTAGTGAACTAAAATGCAGTGGGGAGCATATCTACTGGAGGCACCCAAGAAAGGAAGATAAGTGCAAGACAAGCAGTGAACAATACGGTGATTGCATAAAGTGAGCCCAATAGAAAAGAAACGAAGAGGTAGTACCCAGCAGTACCCAGCAGTACCCAGCAGGGAGCCACGCCAGGAGAATACCGACAGCAGACATCGAATGTAATGTACAAATTCCTAGTTGTGGTTTGCGGGTTTGCAGGTTTCTGGCCCTGAGTTGCCGAAGCTGTGGGACAAATCCTGCTCGTAGGAGCTGAATTC